>VUQR01035784.1:41523-52053 GCA_015108515.1 Hemichromis elongatus
TTTTTTTTTTTTTTTTTTTTTATCCTTTTTTTTTTTTTTTTTTTTTTTTTTTCTGAACCAACAACAGTGAATCTTAAGGTACTTGTACAAACAAAGCTGCACATTTGCTGGCTGCCATTCTATTTTTTTTTTTCAAGGGAGGGGGGGTCAGGCAGATGTTTTCTGGGTAAAGCTGCCAGACGAGGGAAAACAGCCAGTGAAGCGAGTAAAGAAATGCGTACATCAGTTTGGTGTTCGCCACAGACCCAAACACCGGATGCCAAGCATGAAGCACCACATGTCACAATGAACACAACAAAGCAGATGTAGCAGAAGTGTTTGCTCCAAGCTGCAGCCGCAGGCATATGTTGACTTATACTGAAAATTTTCAGTGGACAGAGAACGATGGACTTTCACAGTTTTTGACAGGTAAAGGAAAAAGAAAGCAACATTATGTGTGTCAGTTATAACCAGCAAAAAAGTCTCATTAAAATGATATCCAGGCATCATCATTTGTTTGTTTTGAAAGAGCATTCATACTTTTTAAAGAACGATAATAGGAAAGTGTTAATTTTTAATGGCTTTTGCAAGCTTGTTAAGTCTTGTAAAATGTGCATTTTACATACTGTGGAATGCAAATTTTCTTACTAGTGTTTAAAGTCATAATGAACCATGCATTCTTAATACTAGCTTCTATATTTGCTCTACTTGGTAACTTACACAGTGTAGGGTTAAGGAATGACCTTCTGCTGACTTGAGAATGTATACATGGCAAGACTACTTAAAGAAAATACTGTGCCTTTTCTCTAACCCAAAATTATTTTTTACCAGATAATCACTGGCATATGGTATTTATTATAATTTAGAAAATGTATATTTTCACATGATTGCTCACATTGATATTACTATCAACTCTTGTATTGCTATAAACTGGTCCTTTAACTGCTGAATGCTAGTTGCTAATGTCAGTCTGCTGTTTTATGCAGCACAGGTAGCATACAGTGGGCTTTCTACTGTGGTTGGAAACACAGATTGAAAGTTGTTGATTAAACAACCAAAAGCACACAACTGAAAAAGGCTGAAACACAGCATAAAGCTAAAGGAATAACTCTCAGTGGGGTTAACATCTCAGTATGATTGGCAAATTTAAAAATATACATCAAAGAAATGAATGGGTTAATTCTAAAAAATGCATTTAATGCTTGTACTTCAATCGTTATTGGACACTTACAGCAGTTTTATGGGTTATACACCAGCACATGAGCTTGGACATAGAGACATACATGTTGAAAATGTCTGTGTGGTGAAAGCAAAAACTATGACCTTTTAACACTGCACCTCGTATTTTTTGATTTTTTGCCAAGGAATCGATTTAGGTAGCGTGATGTGAAGGCCCAGAGAACACCTTGGTTTGGTTTAATCTTGTAAATATCCGCTGCTGTTGCTGTCTTGAAGCTCTTTCAACTTGAACTTTAAAGCTAAAGGGACTTGCTGTTTGTTTTCAAAGAGATCAGCCTCTCTTCTTGGCAGTCAATATTCCCTCTCGGCTTTATATGAGGCATGGGAGTGTACAAGCAGTAGCAGTGAGGTTTGATGCAAGAGTTCACATCATTACACCACTGCGCTTAAAAAGGCGAGCCACAAGCTTAACAAGAGATTTTTACTTCACCTTTGACATTTAGCATGTCATTGAACTGCTCAGTAACAGCTCCTCTTCTCATTACCCTCTTTGGCAGGAGAGCACAGTGCTCTTCAAATTGTTCTCCGTTTCTACCACATAATCTTTCTCCCTTTCACTGCCTCTTCCACCCCCCCTACATTCCCTCTTGCACACTCTCTCCTCAGCAGCATAGCCATTTTATTCTGCAAATGACTGCACCTGAAGTCAAGTGGAAAGGAGAAGGTCTTCTCACGTAGTTGGATTGCGAGCCTCAGTCTGCAGAGTCAGTAGTGCTTCACTTTTCCCCCCGCAGGGTCAGTATCCTAGGGGCTATAAGGCTCAGCCCCATTCTGTTCCAACCTGGATAAAGTATGCTCACTGTCAGCACTTTCTCCAGCAGCTTGGCACTCTGTTTATTTTTGCAAGACACAGAGCTGAATAGACTTTAATAAATACCGTGGCCTGAGAGTCAGGGAGCCATCTGAGCTTGTCACAACTTGTAACTTAGCTGGTGCACCAGTTCAGACCTGCGATTGGGTGTTCACTTAACGGATGAGTGAGTGCACAGCTCTCTTGTCCAAGCCCTTTGGAAACTGCACTGGTCAGGACACTGCAGGGAATCACTGCTGCATTTACCAAGCTTCACGTGTACAAACAAATGCACTCACACCTCTGCAGTGTTAAGATCCTGTATTTTATGTCGTCTGAAAGGATGCTTAAAAGAAATCAATCAGCAGTGCGCAGAGTGCTACATAAGAGCTAAAACTTGTTAGAAGTAAAATCCGGAAATCCATTTGTTTGAGGATTTGTGTTTCCAAATATAGCTAGGTCACATCCTGCTGTTGTTTGAATGGATTGATGTCACCTGTAAAAAGGAGGGAAAAAGAAAAAGAGCCCCAAACTAGATCAAAAATGAGGAAATAGTAGAAAGAACTATGTGTTTCCTTCTTTCAGCTGCAAGAGAAATATTTCAAAGTAGATTTTAGTGAATACTCTTGCTTTCTCACAGACAGTTCTTACATTTACATCTACAAGCTAACATGGTGAGAAACATCTAACCTGCCTGTCCAGCATCCACCTGCCATAACAGGTCAGTCTTAATCAGAATTTTCTCTTTCCTTCCTGAATCTGTAGAAAAACATCAGTGTAAGAAACATTGTCGGCTTTCTCGGTGTGGCGTGGTGGACCGCGTCCTGCCTGTGAGCTGGAACTCTCTACTTTGAAAAAAAAAGTTGCCACACAATACACATAAAATATAACATTTTAGTTGTTTTTATACTTTCATATATACTTTTACAAGTTTTTGTAAGAAAGCTCAAAGAGTACTTACCAAACTGTGAAACTATAACGTTATGTTTTTAAAACGTTACTGCTGCAATATTAGAGAAATGAAAATAGAATTTGCAATCGGTTATTGTTATCTAGAAATCAATGTTGACCAGGTGCACCTCATTATGCTCAGTGGTTTTGGTCTTAATTATTCATGGAAAAGTATTGAATTGACACTAGCAGCACTGAATTGACTGGAGTACAGAGGGAAAAAACCTACAGTAAGCCAAGTTATGCTTGTAAAGCGGTCTAGTGTTGTTGGAATACAGATGATGAGAAAGTGAATGGAAACGGAGAATGAAAGCACAGCTGAGTGCCTTTGATACATGAAACAACATTAAGTAAAGGGGCTGTCGCTGTTTAGTTTAGTGCTGGATAGGCCGATCATTTCAAGTCAAGCTCTGTTGCCGCTATTGACTTCTCTTTTCCTTGTTCGGGTTTTTAGGGTTTAAATCTGAGTTGCAGAAAATTCCACAGTGGTTTCATCCGGTGTTAATCTTTAGAGATTTGCATTAGTGTCCAGAGACACCTTTGATCTTTCTAAAGACTTTGATTGGATGTGTGAACGAGGGGGCCACTTTCCCATCATAGATCTGTTGGATTAAAGCAGGGGTGGAGGGGGTTATTTATAATTTTGGAAGTTGTTTTCAGGTCAGTGCAGGCTTTCAGGAGCAATCAGACAAACACATTTCAGTGGCAGTGGCGCAGAGACAGAGGAAAGGGGTGGGCGCCCTGGGTACGATTTCAAACTCAGTGAACTTATGACGACAGCGCTCACTGTTTCAGTGGTTTGTCTCTGTAAACTGAGGTGGGTTTAATGAACATCTGAGATCACTGGTACGAGACTGGTAGAACTAGGGGAAAACCCTAGCAGAACAAAGGTGTTTTATACTAATGAAAGTCTGAAAACCCTGAACGCTTGAACATGTGCAGTTGAGATCTTCACCTCAGAAAACAGGTAAAACGATTGCCCTTCTGAAACAAGCTCTCAGCAAAGGTATTTTTGACTGTAGACTACATGTTGCAACCGTGGATTTTCACAATCTCTGGTGTGAAACCCATTGTTTAGAGCATTCATTAACAACAGAGGCTCTTTGCTGTGTCAAATCCACCGGGCTTCACTGACAGCTGGTCTCTGCTCCCCCCTTCTATCCATGCTTCACCTTTCAGGAGAAATCAAAGCTCGTAAACATTGTCTCAGTGATGCCTGAAACAAGTTTCCATGCCACATTAATGTCCGCAGCAGCGAGAGCAAGTCTCTCGTCGAACAGCTGCCACCCCTGTCTGCCTGGCAGCAATGCCGGGTTAGATTTGCCATTAATTTGTCGCACCTGACAGTCGACTCTGCTGGGTACCCTCCGTCTACACCACTTTGCTGCTTTGTGCCTAGGAGGGACATATCTTGCCCTTGTGAGAATAAGCCTGAAATATGGTTAGGGAAAGAATGGTATAAAATAAAAGCTCCAGGCTGTTACATTTCATGTGTATCTAGGCCAGGCCAAAAGATTTGGTAGTTAGAAGTTAGAACTGCCTATGCAATAAACAGGCTGTGCCTACTTTCACAAAAGTAGGACTAAAGTCGTGGCCTTCTCTAATAAGACCAAATTAAAGTATCTTTAAGACCAGACACAGGTCTGAAGGGCATGTAGCATTGTTGATTTCTTCATTTTGAAGTCAGTACAGTATTGAATGGTATTCTTTGCATGCTTATCAACTGATTTGGATGTTTTAGCCTATTGATGGTGATAGTGGCCATTATTGGATATAATCAGTCCATCTGATTTGGCAAGTCAGTAGGCTGCAAAACAGGCCAGGAGGCTCAGCAGGAAGTCGTGATCTGTTTTGATTATTGATAAACAGAAAGCATGCTTAATAGTAAAGAAGTATAATTACTGGCAAGAAATGTCAGTGAACACTGTAACATACATACATGCAAAAAAAACAAGTCAAACTGCAAATAATTCTTTTAAATCCACTCGTGTTTCACCAATAATAGTCACATGACTTAACCCACCTCCATCCTTGCAGCCTCCTCTTGCAGACTTTGATGCCGTTTTAAAGGAAACACTCCGCCCAGCATTTCAATTCAGGAAAGCCGAGTCGCCACAGAATGAGGTCATAAAAGCCTCATAAGTGTCGATAATAGATGGAGTAGGATGCCTACTCGCCACATGTATGGGCTGATAACAGCTATTCAATTCTATTCAATAGGTGGACTTATCTTCTCTTTTTACAATGTGATAAAATACAACCCGTCCAAATATCTTTGGTGAAAGCAAAGTGAAGCATATACAGCCATCAATTTTTACTTAAAATTATGCATTTTTGAAGCAAATATTAAATTGCTGTGAAAAAGAACTTTGGAATTCAGTGTTACTCTGATTTAGAGTAACTTCAGTCTTATCTTAACTTTAAAATCAGAGCTATGCCATGATATAATTCATTACCTGCAATGACTTAGCTTCCTGACATTAAGCTCCGTTTCAGGCCACTGAGAACAGATGGAGACAAACATAAAGCTATGAAGGAAAAGATCAAATCCGATCTTGACATTATTGAGAAAAATCATGCTCTAGTCCATCCTTTTTATTAATGTCTGGATGTACATATGGATGTATATTTTATTATTGATGAGGTTGACATTCAACTCAGTGCTGGAAGCTGTGGTGAGTCTGCAAAATTTAAAAGCAGAATGTGAGCTTGTGACTAAAATCAATGCCATTGTCCCATCAAGTGAAGCACTTAACTCCACCCTCTGATTTATTGTACTGTACCAGTATTATCATAATCACAAGGAAAGAAGTCTACAAACAGCCATTACCATGCACATCAGTAGCAGAGGCAAGAGCATGCAGTGGCCTTGGCTTGCAAATGGACAATAACATTTGACAAAGAGCTGCAATAAATGAGCTGTGAAGGCCGGGCCCCTTACCTGTCAACATGTGACACTTAAAATAGTAATTTGTCCCTCTCGGGGGTTGTACATTCAAGGTATTGAATTTCCCTTTAGATCCAAGATTATTCAGCTATCACCTAGAAAGAAAGCAATACCTTTTAAAGACAGCTTAATGTCAATCCAGAAACAACAGTTTTGAACTTGAGCTGGCGAAAGCAAATGTATTAAGTCACAGTTCCTATACATGACACAAATTACTCTTCTTGTGCTTCTTGCATGCTTATATAAGACCACTGTATGTCAGGATTTGTCAGATTGTAATAAAGATCCACCGCAAGATACCCAGTGAATAACATTTCATAGCTGTCATCATCATATGGCTCATAATGCCTTAATCTTTTATGCATTTTTTCCCCCCCTTAAAACAACATAACGTCCATGAACAGGCCCTCTTTTGTCGTCTGTGAATGTCAACATCCCTGTTATCCCATCAGTTCCCTTTGCCTGAAACCTTAAACCGCCAAACACCTGTTCTTTTGTGTGAGCTGGCATTTTACAGCAGGGTTTCTCAGACATGCAGCGAAGCCTCTCCTCTCACTCGCTCACTCAGCCCTCTCATTTAGTTCGTACCGACCTCTCTCTCTCTCTTTACTTTCCTTTTACATGTCGTCAGCCCTTCTCCCCCTTCATACTCTGTTCCCTTCCTTTTACTCGTTATTGTCAAGTCTCTCTCTCTCTCTCTACACTTCTATGTCTCCTGCTCCATTTAGCGCATCACCTTTTTCCCCATCTCTCCATCTCTTTTAGATCCCCCTTTTCCCCTCTCAATACACCACTCACTTTCTCTGTCTGTTTCCCTCTGCTCATCTCCCATGTCAGTAGACTCCCCCCCCCTTTCTCTTTGAATCTTCCCAATCTTTTTTCTTTCTTGTAATACCCTTTCCCATCTTTTGGACTCACTCTGGCACTCTCATCATCTCACTTCTTTGTGACTGCCTGTTTTTTTCTTCTTTCCCCTTCATGTCTTTTCTATTCTTTCTATTCGTGTCTTCAACTGCTTTTCATTTACTCAATGAGCCTAAAAGTACTTACTTGCCATCCAGTTCCAAAATCATGGTCATTAAAGTAATATTCAGCATTAAGAGCTTCTCGGCTTGGAAAGGCTGTCTGTCAGATTTTGAACTGAACTGTTTCCAGGGATTTTTCTCCCATTTGACCACAAGAGCACTGGTGAAGCTGGCCTCTGATGACAGGAGATAAGACCTTGTATGCAGTCGTTATTCCAGTTCATCCCGAGTTATTAGATGTGGTTGAGGTTAGGGTTTTGTGTGGCCCAGTGAAATTCTTCCACGATAAGCCTGAAAACCTATACCTTTGTTTGGCATTGTTGAAACATTAAAGTCTTTAACTAAATTGAGGGAACAAACGTTTGGCTAAGAATATGTTTTAGGATTGAGATCGATCCATGTGCTTCCACAAATATTAAAACATAGCCCCTGATCAAAGTGGACACTTTTATTTTTTTACTTCTATTTCTGCAGAAATCTGATGCTGTGTGGTTATATTTAAAAATGCGAGTTTGTTCTTTTTTTTTTATGCTGTATTATATCCAAGGTCGCGTTTCCCTAACCTTAACCAACTTTTTCATATCTTCTTCAAAGTTTTAGTTGTGTAAGGCTCGATTAAAACCAACGAAACATGCGTCTGTGCTTACGTGCACTAGTAATATATTAATATTATTAACAGTTCCTTCAAATCAATCAATCATCTGTACTGTTGGAAGTTTGGCTTATTTTGAGTGTAGCATCTGTCCTGAATGTACAGTTAATAACAGGTAAGCAGAAATAACCACAGAGAAGGGTTGATGATGGCCTGCAGCCGTCGGGCTCTACTGTGGTTTGAGAAAACCACTTCAGTTGGTCGTTATAGTAGAGATTTTCACATTTAGAAAAATACATAAATAAATGAAATGGCTCCAACCCTTTGGTGGTTGTGACTGCTCACACATTAGTCTCAGTATTTACACTCAAAGAGAAAATGACAAATGCGCACTTGTATTTCTCTTTAAAACTTCATTTTAAAAAAATAGTAATTACTGGTACTAGGCTCTCTTTCCTGTGATTACCTTTCTTCACTTCCTTTCTTTCCTCTTACAGCAATATACCCATCTTCTCTTCCTCTTTGTGCCTCTTCCTGGCACTAACACTTCATGTCTGCCCACCACTCTTTCTCTTACTCTCCAACAAGCCTTCATTTTGGTTGTATGGAAGATGAGGTAAAAAGAAAAAAAGAAAAGCCCTCTAACCCTTCCCTCATCTCATTTCTTTTTTGAAAGCTAGTCTTTGTGGAGCTGCCGGGAGCAGCTCCAGTGTCTCCAACAGCAGCCAAGGCTCTTTTCATCGGGAGAGGTTTGAAATCTAACTGACCCTATTCATGCACTGCCAGGCCTTCGCTTGTGCTCATGCTACATAATACGAGGCAATGCAGCGACTGGGGAATGCGAGTTATTCAGTAAAGGGGGGGGAGACGACAGCAGAAGAGCACAGAGGGAGTCTGGATCAAATCAACAGGAGGCAATTTAAAATGGTAAAATTTACATGCACTCCGTAAGACTTTATTCCCCCTTAGGGATTAACCTCAGCACTATATTGTAGTTTAAAGGTTTGACCTCGGTTCACTTGAAAATTCACAAATATTTTTTTTTCTTTTGGCCTCATCATTAATTGGTCATGCTGTTTTCTTTTCGTTCTGTACTTCCCGGAGATTCCCTTTCAGTCAGACACTGAGCCCAGCACTGGACTGCTTTGCTCTCTCTTTATATATTTATTTTTCTGTCGAAGACACTTCTCTCTTTATTTGTAGAGACACGATAGTGATCACTGCTCATATTAAAATCCCAGTTGTTCAAGTGTTTATGTGGTATTTCAAACAAATTACAGCTCTCTAAAACAGAAAAAAAAAATGTGCACCACAATCCTCACCCCTTCCCTTGTGACTGTATTATGAGGCAAACTTGCTCAACTCCAGCAAACGAGAAAACTTTGAAGTACCTCTCACATTTAGAGCACTCGCCTCCTCTCCACTTTCCTCTTTAGTTGCCTGATTTTTTCCCCCACTGTTACAAGTTCTGATAACAACATAATCACATATCAGAATAAACCGAGAAGTTCAGAGCCATTTAATTATTGTTTTTAGTCTTAGTCTTTTTTAGTCTTTTTATAGACTTCTATTAAATTTCTTTTTTTTTTTTTTCAATTTCAGGCTTTTGAGGATTAGTATTTATTTAGGAAGCTAAAGTAAGAATTCATTCTTGATCTTGGGGGAAAAAAAAAAGAATTCCAGTGACAATCTTTAAAAAAAAACTACATATTAACTGATGATCATGTAAAGACAGATCAGTGACATCACGCAAAATTCTGTATTATTTTAAATTTTTTATACCCAGGTGACATTGTGGACATTTTCTTACATACATAGTAGCTTCATCTTGGTCTCAGTCTTAGTTTTGCTACAGCAAATCATTCTGAACTTGTGTTTAAAGCTGAAATTCCACATAAATGTTGACATTTTGATTTAACATGGAGTTGGCATGTGGTGCGGTGGTTAGCACCGTCACCTTAGAGCAAGCCGTTTCCATCTAGGCTCCTTCGGATTGGAGTTTGCACGATCTCCTTGTGTCTGTATGGGTTCTCTGCTTTATTTCATCATAGTATACAGTTGTGGCCATAAGTTTTGAGAATTACACAAATATTAGTTTTTACAAAGTTTGCTGCTAAACTGCTTTTAGATAATAATAATAATAATAATAATAATAATAATAATAACATGCACTTCATACGTTTCAAAGGCTTTTATTGACATATTGCATGCTCTCAATCAACTGCTGGGCCAAATCCTGACTGATAGCAACCCATTCTGCCATAATCACTTCTTGGAGTTTGTCAGAATTAGTGGCTTTTTGTTTGTCCACCTGCCTCTTGAGAATTGACCACAAGTTCTCAATGGGATTAAGATCTGGGGAGTTTCCAGGCCATGGACCCAAAATTTCAACGTTTTGTTCCTCGAGCCACTTAGTTATCACTTTTGCCCTATGGCACGGTGCTCCATCGTGCTGGAAAATGCATTGTTCTTCACCAGACTGTTGTTGGATTGTTGGAAGAAGTTGCTGTTGGAGGGTGTTTTGGTCCCATTCTTTATTCATGGCTGTGTTTTGGGGCAAAATTGTGAGTGAGTCCACTACCTTGGATGAGAAGCAACCCTACACATGAATGGTCTCAGGATGCTTCACTGTTGGCGTGACACAGGACTGATGGTAGCGCTCACCTTTTATTCTCCGGACAAGCCTTTTTCCAGATGCCCCAAAGAATCGGAAAGAGGCTTCATCGGAGAATATGACTTTGCCCCAGTCCTCGGCAGTCCATTCACCATACTGTCTGCAGAAGATCAATCTGTCCCTGATGTGTTTTTTTTTTTGGAGAGAAGTGGCTTCTTTGCTGCCCTTCTTCACACCAGGCCATCTTCTAACAGTCTTTGCCTCACTGTGGGTGCAGATGTGCTCACACCTGCCTGCTGCCATTCCTGAGCAAGCTCTGCACTGGTGGCACTCCGATCCCGCAGCTGAATCCTCTTTAGGAGACGATCCTGGCGCTTTCTGGACTTTCTTGGA
>VUQR01035785.1:6213-27808 GCA_015108515.1 Hemichromis elongatus
GACACACAACCAGGCACTCGCACAACCACAGCTACAGCCGACGAACACTCAATTAACCTAACGAGCGAGCGTTTGGAATCACACAGGTGCTCTTTAAGTTAAAGTTTCCTTCTTTTTGTGGTCTTAGATTGATGGTTTTAATCCTAACTATAAGGAAATGAAGGCAGAAGTCAGAGGTCATGAGGTTGATCTGAAACATCAAATTTAGAGATTTGCACATTCATCGTGAAAGCAGCGCACAGACAAACTCTTTTCCATCCACGAGAACAAGAACAATGGATGTCCTTGTACAGCGTGCAGCTTGCAGGCCACTGTCCTGGCAGGGGCAGGAAGCATGTGACACAATGGGCCTGAATTAGTACAGAACAGTTGGATAATCCACCTTCTCACTTCACTGATGCGCCACATGTGCGTGGAGTGGACCTCTAGACCTCCTAACAAAAGTCCAAATTATCCGAAATGTCCGTGAAGAAAGCGTGACTACTTTGAGATCTGCTGCCTGAGCGTGATCACACATCGGGTCTCTCAAAGGAACGGTTTCTTTCTGGGAGCCTGTAAAATCCCGCTTGGCTGCTTGTTAATCAATCAGACTAACTGATGGCAAGTGACGCCACAACACGCTGCTCGGGTCCAAATCAGGTCAGACACATAGATTGACTGACTGTGCTCGGGTCCCCCTCTCATCCATGTGCTTGTTCAGCCTCTGAGAATCTGACTCTCTGCTTGTTGGCTTGAACCAGATGGAAAAATCAAGTGGTTTGCCTCCAGCCATCAGAGAGAAAGTGTGTGTGTGTGTGTACTGGTGCTGGGGCTGCACAACTGCACAGGAAGTCTGTGCAGCCATTTTAACTCGTTAAAAAACCTCCAACTAAAAAGTAATACGACTAACGTGAGATTTCGTGTGAGTGCAGCAGACCCACCTCCTCCTGCAGTGCCGGGGTGAAGTCAGTGGAAGGTGGACGAGCGACAGACAAGGTGGCGCCTGGCAGGGAGACGTTGGACAGCCGCCTTTTCCTCACGCCGCTGCAGTTATTGGGGATCTTGAACGCACATCGCTTGTGGTAGTTCTGTCCACATCCTGCACCGGAGAGAAGTCATCGTTAGGATTCACAGTTAAAACTTAAGATCTGATCCCAAAGTTAAAAAAGGAACCGAGTCCACGGCTTTAGAAGACACCAGCTCTTCCAGGACGACACCGGGGCCCTCCCCTGGAGGCATCCACGTCTGACCCTCAGTCTAAGGCAGAGCCCCAACAAAATCGGCGAAAGCTCATTTCTGTCATTTGTATCTTTGATTTCATTCTTTTGGTAATGAGGGTAGAAACGCCGATAAACCTGTAAATCAGCAGCTTTGGTTCCATGTTCAGTTACTTTGAATCTCTGTCTCTCTTCCACAGCATGTCTTTATCCTCTTTTACTTCTCTCACCCCAACCGGTCGTGGCAGATGGCCCCGCCCCTCCCTGAGCCTGGTTCTGCAGGAGGTTTCTTCCTGTTAAAAGGGAGTTTTCCCTTCCCACTGTCGCCAGTGCTTGGTCGTAGGGGGTCATATGATTGTTGGGTTTTTCTCTGTATGTACTATTGTACGGTATACCTTACAATACAAAACACCTTGAGGCGACTGTCGCTGTGATTTGGTGATGGACAAATTGAATTGAATATAAATGTCTGGCCTTGTGCTGCAGAAAGGTAATTTTGTACCTTTTGTGACTAAAAAGTGCAGAGACTTAACCTCAGAGATGTAGATTCCTAATAAAACACGGCAGAGCCACAGCAAAGCGGGAACCTTTTATTTTTCTTACTAAGGTAATTTTAAGCCTTCGGACAGGGTCGGGCTTTTAAGCTCTTTCTGTCCATTGTCTATGCAAAACCAGGTTACTCAACATCATCGACTGTATATGATACATGGATGCGGTTCAGGGAAGAAAATTTTATACCTCAAATTAAGCAGCGTGGGGTCGTGTGACGACAGCACAGAGTACCAAGTTTATAGCAAGTCTGATCAGCAAGCTGTATTTTATTTAGATACCTGCTAATAACTGGAGCACAGACCTGGACAATCTGTCTGTACGAGTAAGAGCACAGTAAGCCCCATTATTTATCAGATAAATGCATTAAAAGTATTCATTGACTCTTCTAGAGGTTCATTTATGAATAACAATCTTCTCGTAGCCAAATTATCTGTTTAAAAATGCAGAATTGATTGAGCCCAGGATGTGGTTCATGAAGCTGTTTACAACACAAGAAGCTTAAATCTGCAGCAAAGAAAAAAAGGCTAAAATTTTTCTTCCATCAAGGTTGTTTTTCTGATTTTTTTTCTGTTGCTTCAGGTTTGGGAACTTTTTCATTTTTAACCGTTTCAAACGTACAAGCGGAAGCCAGACATCAGCTGCTCGGGCGTCTCTCTGCTCAGCGTCACAACAACTACGATTCGCTCTGAGGTTTCAGGGCGCCGAGATCAAAACATTAAGGCTGTCTGAAAAATGACTGCAGGAAGTCGCCGAGCCGCTGCAGCTTTAAAACCTGGGCTGAAAACCAGTGTGTGAATACCCGAGTGTGTGTGTGTGTGTGTGTGTGTGTGTTTCTCTTGTTTTTCGAGGTGATGATTTGGTCAGAGTGGACATGGTGGAAACCTGAGAAGCCACCACGTGCAACCTCAGGGAAAATAAAACTTTATGAGACGTGTTAAAGCAAACATGACATCACTGTGAACTCTGACGGAGGTTGAAACAGTCGAGTTTTATATGTTTGAAGTTCCAGTTATCGGTCACTCAGAGGGAATAGCACACAGCCTGCTGGACTTCTATTACATCCCTGCTGAGTCACTGACATCACTTCCCATCATAACGTTTAAATAATGAGGAACCTTTTTTAAAGCGCACACATCCTGAGAATTATTTCTGCAGAATAAACCTGAGACTTTATGATCGTCAGACTGCTCTTAGCAGGCCAAGCCAGATATTCCAGATGCACTTTTTCCTCTTTAACATTTTCCATTTCCTCCTGGGAGAACAACCCAAGGTGTTCCCATCATCAGTGAGTTCTGGCTCTGTAACTCTGGGTGTCCCCACAAACCTACAAGGTAGGTGTGCAGCAAGCCCCAGATCAGCCCCAGCTGGCTCTTTTTGGCACAAGAGTGCAATGGCTCCATTCTGAGCTCCGTCCAGAGGGCCGAGCCCCTCGCGCCCCCCTCTGAAGCCTGGCTCAGCCCACCCACACTACACAAGTCACTACCCAGAGCTCACAACCAGGTGAGGGTAAAAGCGGTTCGGTACAGCGCCCACATTGCTGCCAGTGGCACGCCGACCTCACTCCCTCCCTTACGCCCCTCACTCGGGGCTAAAACCGCCTCGGACCGACTCCCATCCTGCTCGCTTCACCGAACCAGATCCCCGCAGAGCCCAACACTCACTGTGAACACGCCGGACTGTGTGCAGCGGGCGCAGCCATTAGGTCTGCTAACAACAACTTCTTGCTGATGAGGAAAATGAGACTTAAAACTAAGCCAAGAACTGTGAATTGAAGAGTGAAAAAAGCTTTGACAGGATCTATAGTTTCTACTTCTCACTATGTGTTTGCTTCCCTGTCATTTATGGTTTGGCAACTCCACAAACACATTTGTTTCTGGTCATTTTTGGGAATTTAAAATTGAATTTAAAAAACTCATCTCATCTCTACTAGATAATAGACAATAGATAGATAATTCTTTATTGTCATTGGACAGTCATACCTTATATAATAGCACAACGAAACTGGAAACCGCCCGACGTCGGCACAACTAAACACAAGAAATCACATCACAGTATCTTAAAGTGGATTTTTATTTTTTTTTAAGTGCAAGAAAAGAAATGACTTAATGAATAAATAAAAGAATGAGTGAACGCTAGAGCGGCTTTGTTTCATAGTTAATAAATAATGCTGTTTGTTTTATACGGAGTGGTGTAGCCCCCGTGTGTTTTATTCAGCTGCTCCGTCTGTGAGGCCACCTGTCGCTTCCTTTCATTAGACAATGTTTTGTTGGACTAGATGTTCCGACCACGCTTCCTTGAAAAACGTTTCTGGGAATTAAATTTCCTGGCACGGAGAGCTCTATCAGACGCCTCGCACATCCTCCGTCCCGAGTAGGAGCTCTTGCCTCCCGGCGGAAGACGGCGAGCCTAAAACGCAGACTCGACGCTTTTAAAAATGAATTTTCCCCCACATCCATCGAGCCTTTAAATAAAAGCTTTTTTATATTTACTGATTCTCTGTGAAGGCAGTTTCTGCCACAGCACTTGAGTCTTTGACTATTTTGTCTAAGGGGACAAAGTGCACGACAGCATATCAGAGGAAAAGTTGTGGGAGTTAGAGAGCTGTGGGACTAACCCCTTCCTTGAAAAGAAATTCCTGGGACTAAATGCTCCCGGAATAAAAATACCTGGGATGTAAAGTTCCTTGGACAAAACTTCCAGCCACCGTGTTAGAAAAACAGTTCCCGGGACTGTCATTTCTGGGTTCTCCGAGCGGAAACGGCCATGTCAGCGGCAGTAAAAGCCCAGAAGCCTCCCGAGCGCTTCCTCACCTTCACATTTGAGTCCCTGTCTGACGAGCCCCCACAGCATCTCCCCGCAGTCATCGCAGAAGGCCGGCGCCTTGTAGGAGTGAACGTACAGAGTGTGAGGTCGGATCTGGAAGTCCTCCTCTGTGGCGAGAGCTGAAACAGAAACACACGCCGTCAGGCTATGAATGCCACTGTGAGAAGTTTTCCACACGCACCAGGAGGAGATGGTCCACCGACACGCTCTGAGCTCGTATCAGAATTACAACCTGACAAATGAATTTACTGCTGGAAATAGTCACACATACACTAAACATCAAACGACAGGGATTTGAAAGAGAAGACAAAAGTGCTTAAATTAGGCTAACACGCGAAAACATCTTTTTATTGGATGTTTAATTTGTATTTTCAACCTTTAATTATTGCATTTTGTGAAAATGTTTCATCTGCTTTAAATGTAAGGAGTGTGTACTACATACATACACAACCACACAGGGCATTTTGTGCTGCTTGTGTGTATAAAAGCTTGAAAACAAGCTAAGCGAGCAGAGAGAATCACACTACAGCCGGTTTCGTCTCGATGGCTCGGCGCTCTGGGAGCAGCTCGAACGGTAACAGTGAAATGAACCAGCTGAGCTCTGCAGGGTTTTGCAGCAGTAGCGGCGAGAGGTGCACGAGGAGGAGGAAGTGGTCGTGGGTTTGCACCCTGTGCGGTTGCGATATGTTTTCACCCTCCTGTGTAATTTAAACCTGGCGCGGCTCTGCATCTGGGTGTTCGCCTTTAAAGGTGTCAGTTTTAGTTTTCACAGCCCAACCTGTTGACACGAGTCAGGAAGTGACAATCCTATGCACAATATTATGTTTAGAGTGAACGGGGTGACCCGGGGTGGCGGCGGCGGCGGCGGCGGGGAGGAGATCTGTGCCAGCCTCAGAATCCGAAACGGAGGTAAAAATAAGTAATAGAGATAAAATTAAGAATGCTAAATAATTTGCATTTGATTTCAGTAAAAACCCACATAGATGATTTGAAGATTCATTTAATAACAGAAGTATTTTATTCTTACGGCTGATTTTAAAGTTAATATATTTATCATTAGCTTCTTTTTCATATCTTACATCAGGGGTGGGGAACTCCAGGCCTCAAGTTTTAAATATCACCCTGGGTCTACACACCTGAATCAAATGATTAGTTCATTACCAGGCTTCTGGAGAACTTCAAGACATGTTGGCTGTGTCCCAATTCAGGGGCTGCATCCTTCGGAGGACCTGACCTACCCGGTCCACGAAGGGCGGGTCCTTCGAAGGCCGGGTAGGTCTGGAAGTGCGAGGCTGTGAAATGTGACGGTCTAGCCTTCAGATTTGCGTCACCAGCTGTCTCTGTGGAGTTTACTAAACTCAGCCGTCTGCTCCTGGCAGGACACTGGAGTAAACTCTCGACCATCTCACACTTCAGTTTAATCAGTTTTCTGTTTGACGTTGATTCAGCCAAACAATAACATTTTAAGTTATCTAAGTGACTCAAAGACAGCGGAGGTCTGAAAACGATGTGCTGGGAGTTCGCCGTTCTCGCCGGCTCTAGTGAGCCTCGACCTCCCCGTCAGTTATCGAGCTGGTGGCTAACAGACGTCTCTGAACATGTCAAAACAAATATGTGATGTCCTGATAAACCGAGCAGATATGTGAAGTTGACACAGCTACATTCTTGCCTGAAAACATCTTAAAAGTTTATTTTGTGACCAGAAAGAGTAATAAGGGTAATAATAAAACGTTTTAGCCGTGCTCCTCCGCCATCGCTGCGTATTTTTATATTATTATGAATAATAATTAAATTATTATTGTATGGAAAAGAATAATAAGAGTAATATTAAAACTAAGTAGCTGCTGCCATTGTTGGAAACTGGAATTGGCTGGGCCACGCTATGAATTCTGGGATATGGTGGGCCACGAAGGATGTACCCGACCCATCCTTCAAATTCAGGGTACTGAAGGACGCATTTGTCGGCTGCGTTTGAAGCAGCCTTGGAATTGGAACAGCCTATTTCGTGTCGCTGTGACGTAATCGGCCTTCAAAAGCAGCCTCCGAAGGATGCAGCCCCAGAATTGGGACCCAGCAATCGAGGATGTAAAGTAGCCATTTATATCAGCTGTACAAGGATCAAGGACGCATCTAAAACCTGCAGGACACCGGCCCTCGAGGCCTGGAGTTCCCTACCCCTGCCTTAAATGGTCTTGAACTCTCCTGATGTTGGAGTTTAAGAAAACAGGTGCAAACTAACAAACGTGTGTGTGTTTTACATTTTTAAAGCATGTTTTCTTTCTTTATTCGTGCATATTTCATTAACGTCTGTTCATCTTTCTAAGCTGTAGCAGGCTGAGATCTCAGGGCCGTCGTCCTACTTGTCTGAAAATGAAGAACTTAAAAACTGAGGAAGTCTCAGCAGCTACCAGAGGACGAGAGACACTCACAGCAAAGGAAAACGCAGACTTTTAATGCTCAGATATACAATGCTTATTGACATCAGGACATTATCTGAAGAAATTAAAGAAGTTAAAAGCTAAATTAATTAAAAAGAAATGTTATTCATGCAGCACACGCTCCGTCCAACAGGCCGAACCATGAAATTCAGAAGAGAAAATGAAGGTACACTCCAGAGAATAAGAAAGGGGGATTCAGTGTAAATATAAACGCTAATGAAAGCACTAACGGGACAATAAAAGCTGGACTCTCACAGTCTGCTTCTAAACACTTCAAGAAGAAAAATGTGACCATTCCAGAACTGAAAACAGGAGAAGAAGAAGTTGAAACACAAAACAATGCATTCATGCACGTTTTCTGCATTCTGTCCAAATGCTGCAGCGATCTTGCTCTGTGCCCCGCGCCATCTCCATCCTCCTGCATTGATGCGTCGCGTAGACACCGCTACGTGTGTCGGTTTACAGAAATTAGTAAGTGTTCGACAAGTCGAAATGGCACCACAAGTGCACCACGGGCCTGCAGCTGTGACGACATTTAGCATAAACTGCCTGCAAGGCTGCAAACTGGCTCGGATCAGGTACGTTTAAAATTAAACTCCAAAACAATCAGGAGATGGAGCAGGATTGGAGGAATGGCTGGAAATAGGGCTGGAGTCTTTCTGGCTATGCATGCACACTTGATTTTACCACTATTTGGAGTTTTGCATGTTTGAAAATTGTTTTTAGTTGAAACATTTTGTCCATCTGCTTCTAACTCCTTACCAGAGAGCACCACCTCGATCAGGTCGCCCTCCTGGATCTCCTCAGCGGAGGTCAGACGCTGCAGGATGTTGTCAGAGCTCAGGTCGTGACGGAAGAGCAGGATTTTGTCGTACATCCCAAAAAATCCACATTCAGGAAACTGAGGAGGGAAAAGGGGAGACGTTATTGCTCAGAGTTCACCGCCGAGCTGCAAAAGATTAAAGAAAGAAAAGGCACCAACACACCGGAGGTGTTAAACGTGCTGAACTATTCAAAGGTTTTAGGGACTCTAGCTGATCGCATTTGTGCCCTCACAGAGAAAACTGATCATTCCAAAACAACCGGCTACAGTTTGTTTTTTTTATCCAGAGAATTAAACACAGAAAAACAGAAAGTGCCACATTCGTGCAAAACTCATAAAAAAAACTCAGTCACAGTCGTAGCCTCGTGGTGGGTTTACATGTTCACCTGACTCTTGTGGTGTGGAGGTTGAACCCCAACTTCCCCTTCTGCTGATCACTACAACATGCAGCCACGTACAGACTGTATATAAAAGATGGACACAGCCACCGTGACATCACCCATTAGTTTGAACAGCAGTTTTAAAACCTCAATTTTGGTTTCATGTACGAACTGCCGTTTTTAACTTTTCACTTGCACAAGTTGAGCACAGTTAGTCAAAAGGGGGACGTGCTAAGTGATTAGCTAACAAATAAATTTATGATTTCACCCACAGGTCCTTTTTTTAAGGCTCAATCTGAGGATTTCAGGTGTCACCGACTTAGCTTTTTGAAACCAGGTATAGTGAATAAGCGTGGATCTAGCAGTGACACACTTTTATACTGTAGTGACACTAAAGCGTACCCTGCTTTACTGTCCCTTTAGAGACCAAGTGGCAAAACTGAGAAGGTAAACATGTTTTATTCAATAAGACTTAAAATTACTGGCCGAGACCACACAGCCACCAGGAAGGTGTTCACTTCATTTTTTATCTCAGTAAAACGTAAGGTCACTTTCGCCCTCACACAGAGCAGGCGCCCCCTGTTGGCCAGTAAATATTGCTAGATTTGCATAATGGCTTCACTTTGCAAAGAGCCTCTGGGCCAGCTTTATTGGTTTCAAACTAGAAACTAGCTAGTTTTCTAATAAAGCAATCTAACATATTACACCACTGCTGTCTGCTGGGGCTTTTTTTCCTGCGGTAGGTTGTGACACATAATACTGTAAGATATAAACACATGTAAAAAAAAGCGCTTTCTACACTCAGGGTGGACACTTCCTGTCTCGTTCATGGGAGTTTGTCCTGAAAGTTCTGACTCAGTGCTTAGAACAATTAGCAGCAACTGGTCTTTCAAAATAAGACAGATTTAAAAAACGAATTTAAAATGAGCCTCTTAATATACTTGTGTAAAGTGTACATTTGGGGATACGCTGATAGCGGTTAATGTTTTACATTTTGTGCTATTTTGACCGCAAGCATGCATTACAGGAGATCGTCATTGGATAAAACACCAAAGAAGGTTTTGTTTAAAAGAAAATGAACTGCAGAAAACCCAGATAATCAATAAAACCGATTTAAGGTCCTTGAATATAAATTTAAAGTGCAAAAAGAACAAAAACACCAACATTTACGTGTTTTTATTTAAACTGGAAGGTTTCTGTGCTCTATTCGTTTTACAAAGGCCGCACCGAACTGTCTGTAAAAGAGTTGCGCCAGCCTGCTGACCTTTGACCCGTTTAAGTGAACCATCATCAGTTTATTCTCACTGCAACGATTTTTCCACTTAGATGGAAGTTTTTTGTTAAAATCATTACCTCATCGCCTGTCGTGGTCCGGCTTCTTTCCAAAGTCAAAGATTACCTAACCTTTCCGTATGAGGAACACATACCGAGTGATGAAACAAATTCACAGAAACGCCACACTGGGAAACTACCAGCAGTCCCAAGCAGCTGAAATAGCTAGAATTAAATTAAGAATGAGATTTTCTGCTAACGATTCCTCAGCATCTACAGCTGCTTTTTCTTTTTTAAGACAAAGTTTACAAATGTTGTGGCGACACGTCCACGTCTGGGTCGCCGCCCATGTCTAATGCAAGGCCGTTTCTCAGTTTATTTCCCAGACCAAAAAACCCCAAAGAAAATGTTATGTTTGAATAGAATGCTTTGCGTGAAGCACAATTCCTCTGCAGGGAAACAAAAAAACAGGCCAATAATCATTTGTAAAACTTTCTCTTTACACGTGTTATAGGAGCATTGAATCCATAGAAGGAAATTGACTCAATGTATTGCATGTGCATTTGACCACCATCGTTGTAATTAAAGAAAATTTTAAAATAAATGCATAAACACACAGTCTGATAGTTTAAAAGTACAACAGCTCAGCATCGGGATCGAACACCACAACAACTATAAATGGAACCTGGACGCCACTGACGACTGCTGGAGATGAGACGGTCGAAATGTGTGCGAAGAAAGAATATGATCACGTTTTTGCTTTCTTTTCTTTTGCTTTTTTTGTTTGCTGTTTTGTTACTGAACTTTAAAATGAAATAAAAATTGTTGAAGACAAAAGTACAACAGCTCAGGCTTCAAGCTGCCCCGAATGCTGGTTTCAGACAGTTTTTTCTACTCTCGGCTCGGGACGGTGTCAGTGAGACGCGATCTCTTTAAAGTGGAATATGTGGTTCAGCAGGGAAAGCACGTTCGCAGTCTGGCAATGTCCCGTCTACCTGCAGAGAGCTCCACAGTCGATGGAGATATTCCTTTTGTGCTTCTCTCGTGCCTGGTGACCTTTACTGAGGTCCACATGTCAACCAATCAGCATAAGGCAGATATATACGGCATCCGCTTCCAGCGATGCACAGTCTGGAATTTGGAGAACTGCGGGGGTTAAAACCTGTCTATACTTGCTGGATAAACAGTAACATGTACACAGACAGACATTTGTGGGACCACGAACTTATTTCTAATTGGTCAGGAACCCCGTCCGGTACCGGTCCGTGGCCCGGGGGTTGGGGACCACTGCTGGAACTAGAAACACTCCTAGTTTGGCTTTTTCCTCCATTTATCATTCAGATGATGCCTAAAACAAGCAATGAGTAATTAAATACAAATCCTGGTCATAGAAGTAAACCGATCTTAAAGCCCTGCGTTTTGGCATTAGTGAGACGGGTCTCTCATTCCCAAGTAGTATTTTATTAAATGACAAGCATCATCAGTGTGATGGAGTGTATTTAAATCCACACCCAGGTTGTTCCCTTACCTTAACCACGTGCACTTTACAGAAAGTGAAAGCAAGAGTACAAACAGAGAACAGAGCAGAAAAAAGTCCAAGCGAGACCCAAACAGAGGAACTCGTAGGACCAGCGTGGTTGTGCGTTAGTCCTACACAGACCTACAGTTAGGGCCATAAAGTTTTGGACTAATTTTGGTTCTGAACATAACCTCAATGAACTTTAAATGCAACACCTCAGATGCAGCTGAAGTGCAGACTTGCACCTTCAGTGGGTTGAACGAAAAGATTAAAATACATAAAAATGCGAGAAACTAAAGTGTGCTTCTTTTTTTACCACTATCCCGTCATTTCAGGGGTCAAAGTAATTGGACAGATTAAAAAACTAATAATAAAATGTTCCTTTCTGATACTTGGCTGAAAAACATCTCCTGGCAATGACAGCCTGAACTTTTCAACTCATGGACATCACCATAGCCGGCTGTCGTGATGGAGTTTCTCTTTTCTATGGAAATCCTTCTGTGATCATCCACCACCGACATCTTCGGTGGGCCTCCAGGTCTTTTTACATTGCTGAGTTCATCAGCGCTTACTTTCTTTCTCAGGATGCACCAAACTGTCGATTTTGCCACTCCTACAATTGTAGCAATTACTCAGATGGGGTTTTTTTTCTGCTTTTGCAGATTAAGGACAGCTTGTTTCACCTGCATGGAGAGCATCTTTGACTGCGTGTTGTCAGTTCACAGCAACTTCTTCCAAATGCAAGCACCACACCTCAGATCAGCTCCAGGCCGGTTATCACTATTTCAGTGATAATGACATAACGAAGGACCTGCCCACTAAATAGCCTTTGAGTCACATGTCCAATTCCTTTTGGTCCATTTAAAAAGAGGGTGGCACGTGTTAAGAAGCTGAAACTCTTCAATCTTCATCTGACTTCAGCAACATGAGGAAGAAGGAGCACGAGAAACTCGAGAAATACCGAGGGCTCAGAGAAGAGCTCGAAAAGATTTGGAGGGTGAAGGTAACGGTGGTCCCAGTGGTAATCGGAGCACTAGGTGCAGTGACTCCTAAGCTAGGCGAGTGGCTCCAGCAGATCCCTGGAACAACATCGGAGATCTCTGTCCAGAAGAGCGCAGTCCTAGGAACAGCTAAGATACTACGCATGTGTTTTCTTTTATTGAGAAATCACCACTAGACAGATCACTAAGCTTGATGGAGTACACAAAAGTTTAAATAATTACATACTGGTTTAATAAAGACACGCCTAAACACTGACACATATAAAAATGGACGACTTTCTCAGTTTCCTTTTTGTTATTTTCTGCACAATTCCTGAGAAATAATGACAAACTACTCTGTAACACGCAATCTATAAGTACACACTTGATTTAAAGGAAACGTGGCAGTGGTTTTGCAGGTTTTAGTTCCTTAACCATCCAGCCTCCATACCTCACTGCTGGCCATTTTAATGCACGAGCTTTTCCTGCTTTCGAGAGCACAAACTCTTCTTAAAGGCACTCAGACACTTGACTTTGCTCACAGCTGGACTTGCAATAAGTGAAGATCTATATGGTGTTTCTCTCAATTGCCTGTATAGTGTATTTAAAACACTGTAACGTTGTTTATAAAACAAGAAGCAGTGGTTTATGATTTATTGATGAATTAAAAAATAACTAATTGGCTTCGTCTTTTAATGGTGTTTTTAATTTTCCTTTTTATTTATGTCATAATTCATGCAGGTAGATAAAAGTCCATCTCAAATCTTCTAAGTACCTTGATTAGAGAGAAAATAAGAAGCTCATTTGTAGAGTTTGTGCTCTTGCAGCTTTGTGAAGGGTGTGTGTGCAGTGGATTAGGAGTTCAGCAGCTTCTGCAGCCTGCAGACGGAGCAGGTGGAGCAGCTTCCTGCTGAGCTGAGCAGGATGTTAGCAGCGTGCAGAAAGCATGCAGTGTGGATCCTGCAGGGCGCAGTGACGGCAGGAAACAACCCAACAGGTGACGAGGCACAAGCTACGTGGATCACGTTAGACGTAAAAAACACACACACATGCACAAAGCTCATCATGAATTATGGCTGAGGTCTCATCACTGACATCCTGCAGTCATTAGGCCTGTGGCTACGTACCGCCGCTCAAGTAGAAAGACGCTGACAGTCAGAAACAGGACGGTCTGATCAGGGACGCAAAAAACAACAAAAGAAAGGCGTCCGAGTGTCAGAGTTCTCACAGGAGATGAAATTCAGCTCACATTGGCTCATCCTCCAAAAACACTGCAACCCTGATCCCTTTGTGGCTCTTTGCACTTGCTGTCAAATAATTTCAATTAAAAACTGATTTCAAAGTGGTTTTAAACTTGTCTGCTGGAGACAAGAGCAGTTTGGCTCATCGTCCAATAGGAGATAATAAAGTTGCATCCGGAGGGCGTGGAGGACGAGGCTGCAGTCAGCTGGCCTGATGCTGCTTCTTTAATCAGCAGAACAGCTTTCAGCTGCACGTTTATTCGTTAGATTAAAGGAAGTGCTCCTCTCTACACCAACATTAACAATATGATTACATGAATTTAAAAAATTCTGCACATCTCTGGCTTTATATGTTTAGTTTAGCACTCCTCCTGCACGATTCACGGTTTGGAATAATCCGTGGTTATCTCCCAGCAGGCAGGTTCATCGACTAGCAGAAACAAGATCCTTTTAAAAGCAAAGTGTAGCCGCTATCATGGAAGGAACCAAGCTTTTATTTTGAAATTCTGCATCAATGAGGAGTAAGATGTAGCTTTGATTTCAGATGTCACCGTGACATCTTGCTGTACCTCTAACACAAGGGGATGATGTTAGGGATACCTGCTCTCTGTGGCAGGTAGACGAACGCCCAACATCCGGCGCGGGTCGAGCTGCAGATTCATTTTCTTTGTGTGCGGGCAGTGATCACCTGACCTGCACTGCTGCCGCCGCTCGGAGGTTTTCTGCTCTTTATCGATTTTGCCACCTGAGTATGGGAATATTCAGGCAGATGTTGAATGAGCGAACGGCCTGTGGGCCAGTATACAAAGGTGCACTGTGACACTATAGAGCACCATCAGCTTATATTCAAATTGATGACTGCTAACCTAACAATGACAATGGGCGCCTGGGCTGCATGTAAATTTTGCACTTCCTGTCCAGTATGTTTTAAAAAAGACAATTCACAAAATAACATAATCAGATAACATCAGCAACACGTCATGCACACTCCTAGCTTTAAAATAATCTCACATCTTCCTCTCTCGTCCAGACAGGGTGACGTTTTCACACATTGTTTTATTTTCCCTAGAAAATACACCAACTCAACTTTTACTTCACAGGCGTCATACGTCATATGAAACCATGGGACAGGAGGAAGAGGCCCCCTGTGATCAAACTGAATGACATTTCAACTTTTTTTTTTTTAAATTTTAAAACAGCTTTCAGAAAATCATCTGGACCAAAGAAACCTCTGAAAGCAGGACTAAAGCAGGAAGCGGACTGGTTGAGGTCTGAACTAGAAGTGAAAACACTTCAGTTCAGCTGCCATGATGATGCATTTGGTCCCCATCCAATCGTGTTGGAGATGGAGCCGTCAGCTGACGTGTGCTCTGAGGTGAGCAGAGAAGCGCACTGAGAGGACGGTTAATGCACCAGAGTGTGTGTTTAATACACACTGATCCTCTCTTTATGGGTAATCCTCCATTAACCGGGTTTACACACACACACACGCATGCAAACACGCACGCACGCACACACACACACACACACACAGTCATTTTCCCTCACTCTTCTCTGACGCTATCACCAGACTCCACAGCCTGATTTTGGTCATCAAGGGTCTCAGAGGGCAAGACCTGCAGGCTATGAGCTTTAACCTTTGACCTCCAGACAGCACGGTGGAGCCAAAACTCCTGATTTATTAAAGACTACAACACATATGACAGAAACCACATGCATGATTTTAAAATGCGCTTCTAGGCCCATGTGTGCAATAATTACAACAGGTGAAAAAAACATGTTATTTTTTTGGCATCTAGTAAAATATTATTCGGCTAACATTAGCATTAGCATGTCTCTCTATTACCAGCTTGTTTCCTGCACACTGCACAGTGGCCAACTTTGATGCTGGCATGTGCTGTGATGACAAGCCGGTAACAGAAGTAGAAAAAAAAAAAGCAAACTTCTGTCTCCCGCAGATTTCTCCTTACATGCATCTGCTGTTAATGAAATCAATATTAAACAGGGAATAAGAAATACATCCTAAAAGTTGCTAAGTTACTTTGTTACAGCAGCCAAAACATGACGAGCAACTAAAGGAAAAAAACCCCCACAAAGGCACAAAAAAGGATAAAGTTTGATTTCTTCTTTCGTCTGCTGCCTTTATGAGTCACCACAGCAGACCATCATCCACCTCCATCTCACTCTTTCCCACCATCCTCTTCTGTCACACCAACCCTCTGCGAGTCCTCCACTACATCCATGAATCTTCTCTGTGGTCATCCTCTTTTCCTCCTACCTAGAGCCACAACCTTTACCCTCCTTTGTATATTCACCGTCCCTCCTCTGCACATGCCCAAACCTCTCACCCCGAGCTGTCCCTCTGATGCACTCATCCCTAATCTTGTCCACCTTGATCAGCTTCAGCTCCACCTCCTGTTTTTTTGTGAGAAGACCTTCCTTTATATTGAGAGAAAATAAAGGTTTGCTGTGTTAGAAACCATGTAAGCAAATACAAAAGCTAAAGAGAAATGTTTCTACACTTAATATCTGAACATTACCTAAAAAGAAAAAGAAAACCAAAGCATAGATGCAACCATAGCATGACAGCACCTGGACTATGAATGCTTCACTGTGATTGGTTG
Source organism: Hemichromis elongatus (assembly GCA_015108515.1). Lineage (NCBI taxonomy): Eukaryota > Metazoa > Chordata > Actinopteri > Cichliformes > Cichlidae > Hemichromis > Hemichromis elongatus. Next base: position 22,062 of record VUQR01035785.1, read on the forward strand.
CTTGCAATAGATGAAGAAACAGAACCTTTAAAAATAATTCAGGTCAATATATAAAGTAGTGTATGGAAAAGGCTATAACTCGACGATGGGCGATGCGGTGTTTTTGTATAACTTGTCATCATCTACAAGCAGAAAACTAAAAATTGTGTCACGGCCAGAAATTTCTGGACCAAACGGGAAAAAAAGGCACAATAACCGCTGTTTGTGTCACGCCTAGCAGCAGGAGGTGAAAACCTTTGTCAAGAGCACAAACAGATAAAACTGCCGCCGTCTTCCGCCGCTCCAATAAAACTCTCGAGCGTGCTCGCCGTGTGCGTGCAATTGGCCTGGAGGGACGGCGCTAAAATGTGCAAATGGGAAACGTGAAGGCAAACAGCTGCGAGTGTTTTCCCCAGCATCCGCTCGTCTCTGTCACCTCGCTCAGGAAACAACAGGATGCAGCGCAGAGAGGGCCAAGGTTGTCAGAGCGAGTGAGAGCGAGTGGGAGTTTCATTCATCCACTTGTTAAAAATCAGTGCTGAATGCAAAATATGAAAACAAAACTCACTAAATCGTAGCCGTGCGTTAATGAAACGGTGCTTATTTTACAGAGTGAGGAAGGAATCAGTTTAAATGTTGTGAGACCGGCTCATGGACCTCTGTTCCCTGCTCTCTTTCTGAGACCTTATTAAACTCCATTATTTGTTTTTTTATCCAAAGAGGAGCTCAGGGCAAACGTTCTGCTGCTCCCTTTGAATATCCGGAGGCGACTACAGGAGACCAAACCGTGATCTTCATAAATTAATCATTAATTCCATTAATTTAACCCCCTCCTGCAGCAGCCACCTGATTCGCCTTTCTTCCAGTCTAATAACCTCTCACAAAAGCTACAAGCAGCACGACTCACACAGCCGGCATTAAATTCATCACCACATATCACTTCATCCATTTACCTGCTGCTAATAAAGGACAATAACTGCTGATTGAGCTCATCTTTCAGAAGTCTACATCGATTCTAACCGATGGTTGGATCCACGGAGCATCTGGAAAGAGTTAAAATGTAAGATTTTACTGATCACTGCATATAATCAGGTGCTGTCACAGAGCTATCATCCAGGTTTAGAGCAACAGAGTTTGTCTCAGTATTAGATCAGCTCAGTTTCCCTTTTCAGAGGATAGCTGAACATGTCAGTGTCATAGTGTCTCTCATTTATCGTCTCCTCTCTTTTTAAATAAAAACATACATGTGGTAAATTCTAGGAGAAGCTTCTCCGTATACATGTTTACTCGCATTCTGGCACTAGGATTGCTTTGCCTACAAAGAAATGTGTCACTGGGCTTATCTTGCATTTGTGTATATTATTAACTTTTTATTTAACCAGGAAAATAAAGTTAAGATTAATAAATGTCCTCTGTTAGTGCTCTGGCCCATGAATTCATCTATTTTCATTGTGGTTTGCAACTCATTGTTTCCTGCTGCAACATGCAGTAAGAGCTCAAATTCTGCTCTTTCCTTATTTAATACTTTTGCAAAGCCAATGGCTGAGCCCGATTAGCCCCTCCGGTGGGCTGCACTTCTGCCCCAACAACTATTAAGCTGAGCAGTAGTGCTGAGAGACGAGAGGCACGTTTGAGGTCAATGATTGAGAGGTGAATGTTTGCTTTTGGAGTTTGAACCCTTTAACCCCTCACATCGATCCCACACTTGGGATTTTCCTACCTGTCGTTTGTAATTAGTATCTGATAGGAGCAGAGCTGCCACGGCGTCGCACGGACTCTCCTCACTGATGTACACCATGTTGAACTCGTGGAGCAAAGTTTCCAGACAGCTGGTGACAGTCCTGATCCGACACCAGCATTAAATCAATAAGCTGCCAGGCGGACTCACTGGCAATCACTTTGTTTCACGCGCAGACAGGTGCTTTTCAAACGCACGCCTGCAAAGCTCAGGTTTTGTGATTTTTGCATTTTGCAGATTAATTGAGGAAGAAGTGACACATTTTCCTCTCGTGTATTTGCTAATTACTGATTTCTGCACAGGCAGCCATCTGTCGAGGAAGTGTAGGACAGCGATCGCACTACGGACATCACTTGAAGAGGTAAGCCAGGCTATGTTTGGCCTAACCGGGGAGCATCCGAAACCAACCGTTCTTTGACGGTCCATCGCAGTCGGGCATGGCACCAACCGCCTGCTGCAACTCCACCTCTAAGTTCCCTAATTTTATATCAATTTACTGCTGTAGTAAATTTGTAAATCCAGTATTTACTAGTTTACAAAAAAAAGTCCAAGACAAGAACTATAAGCAAGCCGGCTCCTGTGGCTCTCATTTATGTTTTCTATTTAAATCTTAGCGCTGCAATTTAAACAATGACAGCGATAAACTTCCACAGCCGTGTTCCACAGATGCCTAAAGTCACACCAAAACACATCCCCTTGTTTTCCTGCACTTTAGAGGACATCGACTACAGAGCAGTCACTGGAGACTAACGGTAAAGCACTCTTCATAGTGAAATCTCACGAAATGTGCTTCGGGGACTTTGAGTGTGTCAGATTCATTGCAACACGAGGAACGTGCACACAAACACATACTACAAAAACATCCTCCCTCCTCAGATACTCCCGCGTGTGTTCAACTGACCTCAGCGCTTCCTTTGCATCGTTCAGGAGCAACACGACCACAGTTAAAAGGAAAAAAAAAAGAAAAGTGTTTCGACGCCAACTCGAAGCCAAAAACGAGCTTACGCCTTTCAGCGCTGCGACTTTTCACTGATAAAAATTTGCAACTGAAGCAGAAACTCCAGATTTTACAATCTCTTAAAGATAAACGAAAACAGCCGATAGTGTGACCAGATCTGAGAAGAAACGGCAAAATCAAAAACACATCTGCTGAAAAACCACAGAGGAAGAACACGAAACGCTCCCCGAAGTCCAGCTGAAGGCAAAAGGACCAGCAGATTCTGCTCCGCGTGTCATTTCACATCTGAATTATGAAATATGAGTTTAATTACAGAAGATTTTAATGGTTTGTGACCAAAACATAATCAGATAAACCACAGAAAACCAAAGGGTCATGGTGACAATTGTTTTGGTCTACGTTTGTCTACTCATGCTGACTCTTCTATTTACTTTTTGTAGTGAAATCTTCATTTAATACCATAAGAAGCAGGAATGTTTGGTGAATAATACAGCAGGAGACCCAAATGTTCATGGTAGCATTCGCCGCTGTAAACGTGTAGCTGAGGTGTTACAGCTTCTCATCTCTGCTCCACAACAGTGGCCATTATATTAGTTACATGATACTAAAATCGCCTTAAATCTCCGAGGCACAGATTCGCGGTGCTGGGAACATTCCTCAGAGATTTTGGGTTCAGATTTGCTGGCCGCACATCCTTGATGTGACTCTCCGGTTCCACCGCATCTCAAAGGTGCTCTGTTTGACTGAGATCTGCTGACTGTGGAGGCCGTCACGTTAGGGAAATGAGTTTGAGACGGTGTGAGCTTTGTGACATGATGTGTTATCAGAAGCTGTGGTCATACAAAAAGGCAATTCTCAGGTAGGCTGTGGGGTTCACACGATGCTCATTTGGTCCCAAGACCACACCAAAGTGTGCCAAAGCAGGAGTGGAACATGGTGTGGTCTGAGTCTGACACGCTCTTCTTCTGCGCACCTCCACTGTTACCTTCTATCACCTTAAGCAGTCTGGCCTCTCTGTAAAGCCAGAGTTGATTATTTGGGAAAGTCCCAGCAGATCTACAGTTTCTGAAATCTCAGACCAGCCCGTCTGATACCGACAACCATTCAGAGTCACTGAAACCAGCTCAAGCAACCAGCTCAGTACTTAAAATAACTAACATCTGGGTCTGGGTGCATTCTGAACATGAACAGCATCATATTTAGCAGTTTTCTGATACACACTAACATCTCTCGCATGACTCGCCCTCTGTACTTGAGGCACAAGTCCAAGGCGTTTAATATTACAACTTTTTTTTTTAACTTCTCCTTCTTTCACTGTGGTTTTTCGGTCATCTCTTTTAATGGCCAGGACTTTAATTAAGGAAGCGACGAGTTTCCCCACTTACGGTGACCTCAGAGATCACGCTGTCGAGCACAGGAAGACATCTGCCCACTAACGCAGGCACCGTTCCCACACTGTGGTCATTCGACGTTAAAAACTAGACATAAAGCCCCCCGAGCAGAGCAGCACACACAGACAAAGTGATCCTTGCACACGATGTCATCTTGCCTGACATATTGGATGTAAATGAGCTGCAGATATCCCGGTTAGATTCGACATGGTTACACGGAGCTAAGTAAACATCAAACGCAAGCCAATTTCCCTTTTCTGATGACACGACATCACTCGGACGGAAACAAACCCACTTCCTGGCTCTTATCACAGTGGCAGGTACAATGGAAGCAGGTGGACAAGTCAGTATGCAGGTCACTCATGTGCTGACATTTAGCCGTTGAATATCAGCGTCTTGATTAGACTTCCTGTAAGACTCAATTCAGGAGAAAAATTACCGAAACTCTTTTATTTCAATTGCAGGCAACAGCCTGTTATGTATAAAAACAACCTGCTGGACACGGATAAGCTTCTGCAGGTAAATGAGCTCATGCAGAGAGCTGAGAATACATTAACAGATCTGACTACACATTTACAGGCAAAACAAGTCTGCTCACACATTTATTACAGATTTTACTAATGAACTCCAGTGTAAATGCTTCTTTCACCACTTTGCAAACATGTGTTTTAATATAACCCGATGTTGAAACCCCTGTGCAGACACATTTGGTCTAGCACATCTGTATCAGGGAATATAAGACTGAAACGTGGCTTTTTTCTCACTGACAATCGTTGTTTTCCTCGGGCCAGCGTATCACGTACGCTGGCCCGGTCTTGGTTAAATAAAAGGTTAATAATACCACACAAATGTAAGATGGGCCCAGTGACACGTTTCATTGTAATGACGTTCGCCTTCAAAGTAAAGCTGCACGCTCTCCATTCCCTGTTTGCACTTTTTCAAAGTTTTACTGCTGTTTGCAGAAGAGTTGGCAAGACGAGCCGGCATCTTCCGTTCAAACCGACGTCGATCAAGGTGATCTGCTAAAAGCCAAAGCAATCACAGGGAGGTTTTTAGTGCCGCTAATAAAGGTAGTTGCTAGGCCTAAACTTTCAAAATAAGAGTGAGTAAGCGTGTTGCAATGATGAAAAAAAACAACAGCAAAAAGAAAAATGAATATGAAAACAAAAGAATGTTGTCCATAATTTGCATGTATGAGCATGTCCTTAATTCAATGATGCAGGCGTGCATTTTACTTAACAAACTAATATGCATTTAAATACATTTAAGTTTTTAATCCTGACTGAAATTTGGAACAAGTATCCCGGCTTATTTTAAAGAAATCTGTCATTAATGGATTTTAACTGCACTTTTAATGTTAGCTGTTCAATATCTCGCTCTTTACTAGATCAACCAGTAATCGATTAACCAAAGTTATTCTGTGCAGACGCGGTTATGAGTTTAGGGCTCACACGAAATACTCGCCAGTCCGGAGGAGTTCAAGCATCTGAGGACACAAAACCTAAAGAGACGCTCACTAGGATACAGAAAAGATTTTATAACACGCTTTTAGTTTCAGACAGCAGCTGTGTGATGATCGGGGTCAGAGTTCAAACTGGAAACTTTGTGCTTTTCAGGGGATTTTCTTGACTAATGAGACGACAAATGGAGCTTGGAAAGCTAAGCTGGGGTTTTCAGAAGT
>VUQR01035785.1:27828-46728 GCA_015108515.1 Hemichromis elongatus
GGGGTTTTTTTTGAAAAAAAAAAAAAAAAAAAAAAAATGAAAAAAAAAAAGGGGGTTTTAAAAAAAAAAAAAAAAAAAAAAAAAAAAAAAGAGTAGCTGTTAATGGGTTTTAATTCAACATCTTACATAAAAGAAAGTAAGTGACGGGATTAAAGCTGCTCACATCCACATTTAAAAATTCAAATGAATCCCCACCTGAACGTTTTACTCCTTTAATAGCATTTTAATCAGTGGCATTTACAAAAAAAATAATAAAATTTTAATATTTTTATTTAATTCAAGTCCAACTATTCATTCCTCATTCCAGTTTTTATTTTTGGACTCCAGTATACTAGCTTTGCTTTATTCTCTATTCAGAATAATCGTTTTTTTAATTTATACTGAGCCTTGGTGCACATTGGCTGCAATTAGACTTCTTATTAATTCATCTGTATCTTGCTTATGTGTAAGAATTTATAAAATCCTGGAAAACCTGGAAATGAACATTAAGGCTTATTTGAAGACTGCATCAGCAGAGAAAGAGCACAGGCGAAAGTCATTAACGTGCTTCTCACAGGCTCCAACAACGGACCCGTTTGGCTGCAGTTTATTACCGAGACTGGCAAACATTACTGGGATAAAAGGAAGTGTGCTGTGTGAGTCATGCTAAACGCTGGTGAGTTTGGTTAAGAGTGACCACTGATCACCTGTAGTGAGGTCACTGACTGGCTTCCAGTAAAATTGAGAAGCCAAACTTGGTTTTGAGGCCGTGCGCAGTCTCAGACATGCTCGTACGCTGCGACCCTGCTCAGGTCATCCGGTTCAGGCCTCCTGGTTACTCGCTGCTCTCCACCAACACCGGAGAACACACGTTTACCATTTACGCTCCATTCTGCCAGAACATCATAATCAAGTTTGGCGCTTTTCAAACTTTAAACGGCTTCTTCATTTTTTAACCACCTTTTTTAACCTGTGATTGCCGTTCATATTGTTTTTCTTGCTTATGCAGTACCAACGGTGTTCCACAGGGTTCTGTGGTGGGGTCCATCCTTTTTTTTTTTTTTACTTATTAAATAAACCTAGGACATTTAAATTTGTCTGACCCTGCAGAGTCACATGACCTTCTAAAAAACAAAAAACAAAGAAGAGAAAACAGTTCTAGGTGGGGACATCCATCTCTCTGCTGGGATATTAGTCTGAGCTGTCTGTTTGGCTGCTCTTCTCACCCACCATCTAATATCTATTAAAGAGGTTTTTAATATGAAAATGGATGTGCCCGTAGAGTTTCTATGGAGGGCTAAAACTACCGAAATCCAAAATAAATGAAAAGATAAATAAATCATTTCATTATGTTCTTTTCTTATCCGACGTTCCCTTTAGGGGTCGCCAACATCTGCCTCCTATATCCTCCTCCTCCTAAATGCATTGCCTGTGGGTTTTCTTGTTAGTTTATTTAACAGGGATTTTTTTTAAAGATGTAAAATGTATCTAGGTTAATAAATTAAAACAAATGAAAAGTGAAGAAAGAAAGAAATCTGACACAAAGGCAGCAGCCGGGTCATTTCAGAGACACATTACATCCACTTACTCAACACTCAAATCATCTGATGAACAAGCACACAGAAAATAAAGCACCTTATAGGCTGATGCCATTTTACCTATAACACAGGTATCTTTATTTATTATTTTATTTATGTAACTTTTAACACCTTTATACGAGTCTTGAATTTCTGGTGATAATTTTGTACTTTTTCTCTTTTTAACGGCAGCTAAGAAATTATTTCATATTATTGGTTTCCACACTTCCTGCCCACCCACTGCTTTATGTACCTGAACCTGAACCTGTCACAGTTCATTAAATTGCTTTTATTTCACTTTAAAAACAGTAAAACCTTGAAATTTAAGAGTAAAGTCAATATTTGACCCCGTTTCTTTTGCTTCTCACTTCCTTTTTGGCTGTCTGCACAGTTTAAACCAGAGACTTTTAGATTCCACATTTTCAAGACCCATAATTAGCATTTTGGAAACCACCGTGTTGGTTTTTACAGCCAGAGGTGACCACATCTGGACGAGAGGGTGGAGTGCTAAGTTATCAGCCAACATTAATCTGCTACAAACGACCTGCTGACATACCAGAAGTTTACTCATCAAAACTCAAAAGTCAGATAATTTCATTAAAACGCTCCAACAAGAACCAAACAAACATGACAGAGGGGTCAAATGGTGAAGCCATGCAAATATTTTCCATTACAACAGAGTCCCACCTAATGATCGTGGGGTCGTTTTAGCAACACAGCCAAAAGTCCAGTGACGTCATTTGTACGCAACACGAGCACCACAACAATGGAGGACGTTGAGGCGATGATATACCTGCTGCTCGGTCGGTGGCTTTTTGTGGGTCTGCTGTGTTGGCTTGTGTGGAGCTATTTCCTTCGTTACCGGGTTTCAAAACAGGTGCTTTGAATTTTTGTGAAGGAGACGCTCTCGTGAATCATCAAGTGACGCCTCTGACTAGCCCATCGGTGGCATGCAATCACATTTTTGGATGTCCACAGACTGCTTGGAACCCCAGCTGAGCAGGTACTAAAAGAACTACCTGGTAACAGGTACTACCACCGAGTGGAAAACCCTAAAAACGAGTCAAGACGAGCCGCACTGAGCAGGTACTAGCGGAAAAAGGCTAAAAGCGTGTCCTAACTCCTGCATACAGATGGATGAGTAATTTATAAATGTATATTCATCTTCAATTATTTTTGTGGCTGTAAACATGTTTACTTTTGCTATTTAAGGGTATTTTAAAATAGAAGTCTATGGTCAGTGACTAACGGCTGGAGGAAGCCTCAAGTGGACATTAGAGGAACTGCAATTTTGGGATTTATGTATTAGTTTAATTTTTTTTTTACTTTTGGAGGTTGCTACTTGCAAAATGAACATAATTGGTGGATTTTCACTAAAAATCATTCTCTCCATGCATTGTGTGTTAGTGTGTTAATCACCATTTGCCTTTGGTGTAAACACAACATGTATATTCTGTGTGTGGGGTGACACATGAGCTGCACACCTCAAGATTTACAACACCTACTGGAGTTACAAGCATTTAAAAGCACCATAGCACTGACATCTCTCCTTCTCTCACAAACCTATGTATGCTACCAACATTCATGTCTCCACCTGAAGCACCACCTGGCCTTGGCAACCATGGAAACCAGCAGAGTAGAGGACACAACAAAGAGAGACGCTGCTTTAAAGGATATCCTTTATTAAAAGCAAGCACATAGTTTTGTAACGCTGGTTATTGTTGCTGAGGAAGAAATTTAACATATAAACCATCACCATGTAAAAAATCGGTCACTGTCAAATAACCTAACATGACGTTTTCAGGTTTTCTAAGATTCAAATGTGTGATTTAGATGCATTTCAATGTGATGACACCAACCTGAGAAGCATTTAGAGCTCATAATCCAGGTTGGGGAAGTCTAACCTGTAACTGTGTGTAACTGTGTTGGCAGGCATCTTTTGAAATAATACAGTGTTATTTTTATTCACCCCACCAGAGCTGCCCGTTTTAAGCTTCATAACTTGCTGCATCGTGTGCTGAGCGATAAAGGGCTACTAGTTCCGGGATTAAGTACATTAACAAGGTGCTTTCCTGTGCAGGAACTGGTGGGATGGTTCAGGTTTGAAAATGCCCCTACAGGGCCAGCTTCAGGGTCTTCTCGGGTTAGAAGAAAAGCACCTAATCAGGGGGAGGCCTTCCTGAGCAGCCCCTTAAAATGCTAGCAGAGCTTGGTGGGGATGAGGTAAACAGAGACCAAGCTACTTTTTGGAGAAAAAAAACTGCAACGCAGTGGCAATAAGTCAGGCGGCAGCAGGCTTCGACAGCGTAAAACTGTCAAAACACACAAATGCAACCACTAACAATGCCACAAATTATCTAGCCATCTACTATCAGTTCACTTCATGTCTGTGCTTCTCACAGACTCATCAACACACTCAAAATTATTAGCTCGGAGCATTTTACACGTTAAAGAAAAAGCCAATTTCTATGCACCACTTCTTGGCGGTGCCAGTAAGAAAAAATCTATTTATTTACAATTAAATAAAGCTTGCAAAGCGCTGTGACAGACACGCAACATCGGGACACTCAAAGGAAAGATTTACAGAGAGTTAAACACTAAAGTTAAACAAAATTTAAAAGGAAAAAAAAACCAATTCGATGCAGGCAGTAAGCAAGACAACTAAAAGAAAGCCAGACAGTAAGAAGACGTCACCCAAAAGGCTCGCATGAGGCCAATATTTCTACTCTGTAGCTCTACACCCAGATGTGCTTTAAAAGATATCAATAAAGAGAAGAAAGACAGGCCAGGATGAGGGTGATGTGACACCGTCTGCTAGGGTGAGGAAGAAGCTGAACTGTTGCCTTTTGTACCAGCTGGAGGCCAAAGTGACTCTTCATTCACAGCACAGAGGAGGCAAAGAGTCAAGCCCTGAGAGATGATGTATAGATGACTTTCCCCAGGTATGACTGTGAGAGCATTGGTGTTATTCTAGAGATTACTCAAATTTAGAGGAAGCAGGTCTGGATTTTTTTTTAATTAATTAATTAATTTGTTTATTTTAAAGTGTGTTGGCTCAAAGCTGAGAGCTCAACCAAATCAAACTTCTGAGTTTCTGACACAAGAGCTCTGATGGCAACAGGTAACTGTGACTTTGAGGTATTAAGTTTGAAACAGAAGCTGCGATTTCAGGATCACCAAGTCTCAAGGAAAGCTCCATCTGTGTAGAGAATCAGTAGAAAATAAAAGAGGCCCTAAGCTCGAACCTTGCAGAACACCACAGCTAAACTGTAGGAGAACTAACTCACGCTGACTGAGAAAGTTCTTTCTAAAAGATCTTAAATTCAGTTAATTAAAATCAAAACAAGCCCCTAATGCTGCCTTTTTCAAAGATGAACTGGTTAACCCTTCAGTGTGCCCGGCCTGCTTGTTGCACTCATAGTAAAGGAGACTCTTTGCAGTTCTGAAAAAGTGACAGATTATAAAACTGAGAGTCAGAATACAAGTCTCCTACAACTCCGCGCATGCTGCTGTTGTTGCTCTTTTGCTAACTCGCTGCTGATGCGACACATCAACTAAAAATGCCGTAAGACCAAAACCAGGAGGCTACAAAGCTCCGTAAAGCTTTGAACGCTGCAGGAGAAAAATTCTTTGTGACCTTATCGCTGCTTATCGCCTGCTCAGTGATGATTAAAATACTGCGGTTTCAGTGTTTCACAATCCAGGATGGGACTGTGTGTGCACGGCGAGGGTTCTATGGGATGAGGGTGCAGAAGGCAACCTACAGAGGAGGGGAACTTCCCTATACTTTACCACGACTCCTCTGGCCTCCCCCCGCCACACACACACACACACACACACACACACGGCAGTGGCAGAACGACTGTAAATCAGAGCAGATGCATCCACCCGCCCACACACGGAGCTCCGAGCTTCTTGATGTGGATGCAAAAGGAGAAAAAAAAGTTGAGAAATTCCAGCGATCGAGTCATTCTCTGCACAAACCAAACGAGACCAGTTTCCATCTCTTTGCCTCTCTGAGCGTTCCTGCTGGAACATCTGCTTTGGGTTTCCAATCAGCCAAAGAAAGAAATGCTACTTTACATTATACTGGAGTTTAAGCAAATGGAAACCTTTTTGTAAAGTCACCAGTTAGGTGGGCAGAGTTACCTTTTATTTTAAATTATTCCTATCATTATTATTTTTAACCCGGAGGCAGATGTGGGCAAGAAGGTCAGTCTCTACATGTATGATGCACAGAGATGTATCAGGCGGCAGAGAAGAGAGGACGATTCTGCAAGAGCTGGAAAAATCCTCTGCAGTCACTTTATTTCCTGTTTTCACTTCTTCTTTTCCTGTTGCATTTGTCACAATTTCTTTTTCTCAGTTGTCACACCTAGACTGCATGCTATGTGTGCAGTTTGTCGGCTGATATCGGTCCACGTACCGTCACTGCGTACAGCAGGCCACCGAGTCACAAACGTTAGCCCAGCTGTGCAAACGTCTGCACCACCAACAAATTAAATACATAATTACTACATCAGCAGACAGGTGTGATTCTCAGGGAGGGGATGAAAAGAAAAAAACACTTTTATGTGTGGGGGAAACCACAGAAAACTAACGCTGTAGGTGTGATGATACGTATTGGCAGATACTGGAAACAAGCTACCAAATGTGGCTTTATCTGACGGTATGAACACGACGGTATGAACACGCATGAAAAATCACTGTAGTAGGCCGTAAAGCTGTCAACAACTATTCTATACCAAACTGCGCCATCAGTGTCCGTGTCTACATCCGAGTATAACCCCCACCTTACCACGTGGGGACAGGTAAGAGCGTGGTTCTCATTTTTCACCAATATTTTTACAGTTTGTAGTTTTGATCCAACTCTTTCAGGCACATTTGAAAATCATGTTGCCAGCAGCCGTACGGCTTTATTGTTGAAGCCTCGTGCCCATTTTTGACTCTAATCTCACCTTTGAGAAGCAAAGTCACGCTACTTCCACCTTAAGAATACCACGAGGATCCAATGCTCAGGTTTAGGGACACAGACCCTCAGCAATGCTTTTTTCCTTTTGTTTAGATTATTGTAATGAATTGTATCAAATAGTATCAGTCATGAAGCATTAAAGTGCAATTTATTTTAAGATTCTACTCATTACTTTTAAAGCCCTTCATGGTCTGGCCCCAGAGCATAGACTGGCAGAGGGAACAGTCAGGTGGAGGGAGGAAGAAGATCTAAGAGCGCGAGAAGAAGTGGGAGCGTGAAGAAGGTCAGACGGCGATGCGCAGGTCATGGGAGTCCTTGAATGGCCAGAGGAGAAATCTGAAGCTTAATTGGGGGCCAGCGAAGCGATGTGATGAGTCGAGGAGGCTTCTAGTGATAACGCGGGCAGCTCAGTTCTGGACCAGCTCAAGCTTACGAAGGATACGAGAATCGAGAATGAAAGGATAGAGTACCGTCAAGGATCACACCCAGACTTGCAACCTGCTAAAGATTTGTTTCCTTACAATTTCTCTCAATTTATTATTTTTTTCTGTTATGCTATCCGAATAAAATGTGATTAATTTAAATTATTATTAAAAGGAAACATCATAAAAATCTCAATGTTTAGACCTGAGGGACAGCCATGAAGAGATTTAAAAGAAGTTTTGTAGCCGTGTGGAGCTTTTCAAACAAATGTTCAAACATGATTTTGAATTTGTCAGCTCAACTATGAGCATAGATGAGAGCCGAAGCCTGCATCGCTTCATTTTCATGTAAAAAACTGGAAATCAACTTCCTCACAGCAGCCGTGTCTTCATATGACAGAAGTGGTGAGACATGCACGTATGCACACATCAGTGCACTCTTTCAGGTGCCAGCGTGTGCAGTCATAATGACTGCAGTCCGTCAGCTGGCCGTTTTATCACCTTCTTTCACTTTGACCACCCTGCTGCTCCTCCAACTCCAAACACACCACTGTGAAACAGGAAGTGCAGCCGCTGACACAGCAATGCCAACCAGGAAGTGACATTCCCTGTGAAAAAGACTTTTCCTCTGCTGAGGCCCGTGAGCTCAGCCGGTGACAAGCTGCAAAAAGACTGGATGTGCTCGCACAACCCAGCCAGCGCTGGAAACGCGTCTGCAGAGAGAAGTTAAAAATGAGAGCATCACTGGGTTTTAATCTCAAACTCATCATGCCCTGCAAACTCGCTGCAAACTGTGTGTGTTCATTTGGCTTTGTGTGTCTGCGAGTGTGCGTGTTGCAGCTTGCCGGGAAACGCACTGAGTGATGTAAACGCAGGTGGTACGTTCAGCAGTGGTAAAAACCAGAAAACCAGTAGATGGTGAGAGATAAGGTGAGGCTCAGAGCGGAAGCTAGAAGCTTGTGAAGGAGCTCTGACACAAAGCTGAATGCTTCCCCCGAGTGCGTCTAACAGTGACGACCTGCCCACTTCGATTATATTTAGCGAGCTTTTTTTTTTTTTGTTTTATTATTAGACGCGTCTGACAGAACGATGCCTGCCCTGGTCGATGTGCGATGGACTCGTATACCACCGTCTGCAAGAACGCAATGACACACGCAATGGCGTCAGACCATCAACATCAGGCTTTGTGCAAAAGTCCACACACCTAATAATTATTTGTGTCCACATATGTTTAACTTCCTGCCTGTGAGGGTTTGCAGCAATCCCTAAACGAGCATAAATCCCACCTCGTTTGCAAACTACCTTCTAAATATCTCACTATGGTTCTTATTTGTTTTGATGGTCCTTGATATTGTTAAGCCGCTTCTCTAGACAGGCTTTAATTGACCGTCTTGTAATGCACATACCCACGGTAACACTTATTCTGCTTGAGAAATCCCCTATGAGCTGAGCGGCCATTCTAACAAGAAACGGGTAAGGAACCGTTCATGTGCCTCCGAGCTCAGCGAGGACTACAAGCTCCAGACCAAGATGATAGCGCTGGAGCTCATGCAGAGGATTATAGAGTCACTAGAGAAGCAGCGGACAATTCGTTATCAACTCATCACTGCAGAGAACATTTACCTAACACTCCCTCCTCTACAAATGTAATCAAACGCTTGCAGCTCACGAGCTCTGGCAGACAACGCAATCAAAGTTCACGTTTGTTGAAGTGCAGAATGTGACCAGCTCGACACATGACCATTAGAAAGGACGAATCCAGCAGCTGAACGTAGTGAAGACGAGAAAAGGAGGAGAATTAGAAGGACTGAATGACACGCTGTGGGTTTTCCTCCTGTAGGCTGACCGCAGGAAGAAAACACTTTCTTCGGAACGGTTTTCCTTTCACGTAGACATGCCGAGGTTGTGTTTTCTCAGTCGCTGGGATTGTTGTTGGTCAGCACAGGTTATAATTGTTACAACTTCCTCTAAAGAGCACTCGCTCTTTAAAGCTCTTAAGGTAATCAGGAAAAGAGGTACAGCAAACAGACCAGCATCCTGCTGGTTTGGAAACTCTCCCCTCTGTGGCTTCCTCAGCCTCAGCAGCGAGCGGGTTCCACACGGGGGGGGGGAGCAGCATCGGCGTGCTTGAGCCTTACTTTGATCCAAAGAATTGAATTGTACACCCCGACTTTTTAAAAAATATTTTTTTAGGACTGTTTATTAGATAGTGCAGTGACAACTAACAGGGTGGGTTTAGACACTCACCAAGAGCCTCGGCTCAGAATCAAACCTGCGTCGTCCAACTGGTGTGCTACACTGGTGCCTGAACTCTGACCTTTGACCAATAACTTTATATAAAAGGTAAAACAAAGTTGCGTGGCACTGAGCCTCTGCAGGTAGGGTGAGGAGGGCAAAGGGATGCTAAGGTGCTGAGCCTCACTGATTGGGTGGATGTGGGATGTGAACTTTTTTTGGATCTTGAAGGTGAGACGTGCCATTTAAAGTCTGAAAACCTCTGATTGAGGTTGCGGATGAGAAAAGAGGACACAGAGAAAAAAAAAACCTCTTTGGTTTTACCTTCTGATCCACGATGGAGCAGACGAGCTCCCTGACGGAGGACAGCGACACATCTCCGGGGTCGAGGGTGACCGTCTCCCTCGTGAGTCCGATCTGAAGCAGGAAGGAGATGCCGTGGAACGAGCCCCGCGAGTTTGTGGGGCTGGGCGCCGACTGGCTGCCGTTGGAAAGCCGGCTGCAGATGGTGGCCGGCGGGCTGGGGGAAGGTGATGGGGTGGGTGGGGCCGGGTGATGAGGTAGGGCGTGGAACGACCTCGGAGACGCTGGCAGGGGCGGCGGGCTGTTATCGGTAGACATTGTCTGCTATCTGTGACGTGGTGGTGGGAGAACGACCTCGAAAGTGAACATCCAAAAATGAAAAAAAGAAAAAACAGTCAGCAGAGTGTTGTGCGTCCAGTCATTTGTCCCAATTTTTCAGCGTTGAAATCCTGCGAATAAAGCTTCCTCTCACTGCAGAGCATCTCTGAGGCCAACCAGAAGAAAGCAGACTGAAGTAGAAGCCCGAGCTCTCGGGGAGATCGCCTTTAAAAAGTTTAATAACACGGTTAAATCCTCAAATCCTCCGACCTGCTGATCGGTAGCAAGAAAGCAACGATGAAATGCTGCAGATCTTTCCCGTTTCTGCTGCTTTCACTCAAAACACCTGCGAGAAATAAAGAGAGGAAAGGTGAATCAGTGTGGGGAGAAAAAAAAAATCTCTCAAACTTTAAAATCTGTAAGAAACTTGCACATAAACAAAACTTTGGTGGCACTGAAATCCTTATTGGAGAAGCTAAATAGAACTGTTCATACTAAAGAGGTTAAAACGCAATCATTAACACGATGATGTAATGATTAACTGAGCTATGCCATCTTTAAATGTTTGTGTAATGCTGCAGAGGGCGGCGCACTTTTACATCTCTACCTAAGCTAAAGGTCACAGTGCACACACTGGGAAGGAGCAGAGGAAACGTCACAACAATGTAACAGCATGCGCTGGAAAGCCGTGTCCTTTCATGTGGCGTCATCAGAACAACTGCAGAACGTTCGAAACATTAATACCAAAATATGAATATCAAAATCAGGTGAAATCATATGTTAAGATATTGAGCATAAATAAATGTGTAAATAAATAATAAATTAGAATCAAAAAATCAAAAATTATTATTAATTTTCAATAATAATAATAATATTAATGCAATTGTTTATGTCGGGGGTTAAAGACAAACTTGTAAACCTTCCGATCACTTGTTGCCATGTTTTTTTATTAAAGATGCAGGCAGTGATGACTGGTCCCTCGGCACGAAGGCCACTCGACTGTAAATAAAAGATGGAAGAAGAGAAGCGTCCTTACTGAGAATTTGGGCATGAAAAGCGAGCTCGGTGATGCGTGAGTTTACAGGTCATCGGCCAATGAGCACATCCTGGATAATCCTCCTTCTTGACTCCAATAACTATTGTAATTTACAAAATGAACTCCAGCAATTTTATTAAATATGACCTGAAATTAGTGACTGAGCCCAAAAACTCATCAAGAAAGTGTTTACCGAGGTCACAGAAAAACAAAGCACGGGTCCCGTTTGGATGTTTTAAAGCCTGGAATCTTCTTGGGTGTCGCACAAACATGTCACTTCCTATGTCCGCGACACTGTGTTATACAACACCCACAAAATAGGCATCATACTGCTGCACATGATTTTTAAAACACGTTGCAAACGGTGAGAGTTGAGGTGGTCCGGGCATCTGATCAGGGTGCCTTCTGGGAGCCTCCTGGGTGAGGTGTTCCGGGCATGTCCAACTGAGATTATATCTCTGAGCTAGCCTTGGAACGCCTTGGCGTTCCCCCGGACAACCTAGAGGAGGTGGCCTCTGCAACATGCATGGATGGATGGATGAACGGACAACGCAAACGTTGAGTATGCTGAATGACGTATGTAGGATCACTTTATGTTCATTTCCTGTTGCCAGTAGGTGGCACTGTGACTGTGACTCGTTACTGTCACATAAGCGTCCCCACAGCTGGATCAATAACTTGTCAACATGTCAAGTTTGAGACACACGAGAAAATCTATACTCAGTTTAATACATTTCTTCAAAGCCGTGTAGAAATGTGTTTAGATTAGACGGACCAAAGATCCCGCTGATGCTTCTCCGGGGTGAATGTGTGAATTGTCTCTTTAATTTAAAACGGTGGTCTTCTTGTCGGGCTTAAGACACAGCTCCAAGCGGATTCTTTCGTACAACTGAGGACACGTGTGTTAAATGTCGGGCAACTTCATTGTAATTTTGCAGGTGGTGCCATGGGGCCATTTTGCACCTCTCATATTGAAACCCCATAAAATACAAAAGTTGTATAAACTTCTGACATGTGTGCAGACTTTTTTTGTCAAGTATTGAGCATATTTAGCCTCAGAACAAAACAAAATAATGTGTTGATTTGTTTGCAGAAATAAAAATAAGAAGCACAACTCCTACAGAGGCTTCTCGCCATCACTGCCCAGACGCTAAAGAGCAGTTTTAAGGAGTATAAACCTGAAGGGACACATATTTGTTTCTTTACTTTATCACTGTGTTGAATGTTTTTATTAAACTTTCAGTATTTGAATAATATTATTAATATAAAAACACTTTCATTTTCCATCTTTTTCACTAGATACCTAAAAATTGTATTTTTTATATGGCCATCTGTTACGTCTCTACGGGCAGTAGAGCTCATGAAGGCTTGTTGCTGCCCCTCTGTAGGTTTCCAGAAAGTGCCCAATTAAAAAAGTTGCTTAAAAACAAACAAACAATGATTATCTTGAATCATGCACATGTATTCTAACTGAGCTCCAATGTTGAAGTGCAGAGTTGGACATGAGCGCTGCAATCACTGCATAGCAATAATGAAACAGCAGATGAGCACACGGGACGCCTTCGGTGTCTGACAGCTCGCACATGCGCCATCCAGCTGACTTCAAAACTTTGCTTTCTTCATCTCGACACTTTTTGACTTCAGAAGCAGAGTTTATTTATAGAATTTAATTGCACACTTACGTCTGAAACAGGTGCTAAATCAGAAAGCTGGCAAACCTTAAAAAGGGACCCATACTGCTCATCTGCTGTTCAACATCTATTTCAGACGTTATTACGCAGAAACCTTCTAGAAATAAATTCTGCAGTCTGAAAAGTTAAACTTCAGGAACACCGGAGTGAGTTTATCGCATTATTTACATGCGGTTTTCATTTGGAACCAAAACTATATTCATGGTTAGATTCCAGTTAAGCGGTGCAATAATAGTTCTTGACATCTGCTTTTAAACATAATTTTTGTTGGTTAAACTTTAAATTAAAAAAATCTCACATTAAACTGTCGCTTCATGATCGTGGAAAATGTCTGATTTCAAGGTAAAACCTTGATTAAAGTCGACTTCTAGCTCGTGCACATGAATGTGAGCCGTTTCCTTTTGATGTCTCTGTAAACCGTAGTTGGGCACATCTGGATTTTCGCTCACTGATGAGATGATAAAATAACTCTGAATTAACTAAAGCTGCACCAAGTCTGAACTTTGTTGTTTGTTTTTCACAGCACTCACATGGGTGAAAAAACAGAAGTTAAAGGTATCGTAAGTACCTCAGACAGCCCGGTGGTTTCTCCGCTTCCATCGCAGCACAAGCGAGCAGAAAATGTGCGTCCCATCCAGCGGCAGCTCAGACCGCTAAACGGCCGAGTTAAGGAACACAAAACCCGGCCAGTCTTCCACAGAAGGTCCCGCTGGGGCTGGAAGCGACAGTTAAAAGCAGCCAGAAGGACCTGTGGACTTTTGTTTTTGACTCTTTTCTCTATAGACTCTCCCGGGAAGTCGCAGTCCAACCGAGCAGCTCCAGCTTCACGCGGATCTGATGATTATCAGCTGCGAAACACGCAGAGGAAAAAAAGTGCAGCTCTCACCGGCAGGAGGAGGAGGTCTCACTCTGAGGGAAATTCAGGGACCGGACAGTCAGTTAGAGTCTCTGCAGCCCTGCTCTTCATGACGGAGGCTCCATAATCAGCCCCTTTCAGAGAGATCACAGACACGCATGGCTTCAGTTGCAGGACATGAGAAGTAACCAAAGACTGAACAGCTGAAGCACCAGAAAAGGCTAAAACCCTTTCCCACCATGACAAACCACTTTGATCTTTAAGCATTGTTTTTTGTCTGTGTGTGTGTGTGTGTGTGTGTGTGTGTGTGTGTGTGTGTGTGTGTCTGTGTTCTGTATATTACGTAGTTTTATGTGAAACACACACAGATGGAAATGAGCTGGTTTGTTTCAGTCTGGCACATTTGTGTTTCGTATTTTCATAACATATACATAACATAACAGAGATAAATCACTTATGATTTTCTTTTAAATGCAGGGTACTTGAGACAATGATGAGTCACATTTTGGTACCTTTGAAAGTAAAATAGCATTTATCTAAAAAGATAAACAACTCATTTTAAGTTGAACTTAATTTCGTTTTCTTTATTTAGCACCAAATCACAACAGCAATCACCTCAAGGTGCTTTATAACATATGGTAAAGGTCCTACAATAATGGAGAGAAAGCCCCCCCCCAATCATGTGACCCCCTCTGAGCAAGTACTTGATGACAGTGGCAAAAAAAACTCTGACAATGTTTGGGAAATGTCCCTGTGGAGGTCATCCATTAACTTTTTATAGATTTTAAAATAGAAAGTATTCACATCATGTGCTTAGAGGCAGAGATTTCAGTCCGTGTCCTATACACCGCACTGCTACAGGAGTCCTTTTATACGTGTTTGAACATCAAATCTGTGTATCAGTAATCCATACATATATGCCAACATATTACATGTTACTAGTATCTAATTAGCCTATCAGTCATCTGGGATAGCTTGTTCAAATTCTACTCTATGCTTGTGTAGCACTGGGAGTCTGACTACTAGAGAAATGCCTTGATCAGGATTGAAAAACCTGACCTTTTTCCACGTGCCCACATGATATTGTCAGTGCAGATGTCAAATTAAAGCTGGGACAGCATACAAGAACATACATTAGAAGCAGATGTCTTGCTGAGAGACACCTCTGCTGGTTAACAGCCACACGTTTAAGCTCCACACAGACAAACAGGTGATGACCAATCAGCCAGTCCAGCCTAGAGATAACTGCAGCAATCCCAGCTGACAGTAACCCAAGAAAGTACAAGGGGTTTAAGACCAGATGTGGAAAGTAAAGACTAAAGTGGTTCTACTGCAACACGAGCATTAGGAGCTGTAACCCCCCCAGACTTAAAGAGTGGCTCCAGCAGATCTATCAGAGGTCTTCGTCCAGAACAGGGCGGTCCTATGACCAGATAAGAGTCTGAACATTCACACCGCCCGACATCTGGGAGACAGAGAGGTAGATTTCATTTATAAGCCTTCCAAAGACGACCTCAAACAAAAAGTGTATTTCTATATAATATGTATTTAAAAAGAATCTGAACCCAGGAACATTTCTAAGCCTCTAGTATTTCCTCTACTAAACCGCGGAGTGACTCATCTTCATGTTATAGACAACCTCAGAGGCAGCTTCAGCGCATTGCATTGAATTTCAACAGGTGGCTCTGTGGCGCCATCCGCTGTTGAAACCAACGCATTTAACGACACGCTGTCTCGTAAAACTCCAAAAAGAACATTACAATAATTTTTAAAAGTATATGTCTTTAATGAAAACGGTACAATACGTCATTGCATCTTAATACAGGGAAAACAAATAAGTGATAATGACCACACAGACATACAAGCTGAGTGAACACTAACAAGGACTAAATGACTAAAGTTAATGTAAATATTTGTTATTCCTGCCAGGCACAGTGCACCGATTTATGACTTGAATATGTTCTAAATAAAAGTTACACAGCTGCTGTCTGACTACAAGTACAGCAGCATTGGCAGCTCTCTTCTTGAAACACTGTGTGCATATTAATATACATCATTCCAGTCTCAGCTGCAGCTTTATCTGCAGCTCTGCAGCTGGCTCAGGGTAAACACAAAGGCTCGGTTACTACAGTTGAGCCCTCCTGTAACAGGAATCCTGCAGCTGAGAGGAAAACAGCTTGCAAACAAGAGCATAATGTAAACCAAGGGTCAAAGGTCACATGAAAGACCAAGTTAAATGATGCTTTCTTAATTTAATTTCTTAAGTGCTAGCTGCTCCTCCCTTTCCTTTTGTAAATGGATCTTAAAAAGACATGACCATTTTTTTTTGCCAGTGGCCCTAATTCTCTTCTGCGTCTTTCATATCTACTGGTCCACGTGAATGTTGTCAAAAAGTACTTTTTCACACTTAAAATATAGGTTATTATGGGACATTTTTACTGTCTGACCCTCGGGATCTGACTGGGTTGCACGTTGCTCATGGACCAAAAGCAGTTTGTTTCCACAAGGAGTCAAAGTCATGTAGGTCTGCTTTCTGCCAAAAGAGGGCAGTGTTTCTCTAAAAAGTGCCGCTTGTTTATTCATGAAGAAATCAGAAAACATCTTCACAACTTATTTGTTCTAGTCAAAATACCAACACTAAGGTTTTGTTGTCCCGTGTATTACTGTAAACAGTAAATTACATTAGTTGCGGTAAACCAGTTTTAACCGTAGCTGAAAAATAATAATATAATGATAATAATAATGTAAATGAAAGTAACCTAATGGTAGTGCAAATTCATGTGAAGTACTGTAAATTAATGTAGCAGTAATATTATAAACACATTTGCAACAAACTTTTTACAGTGTAGCTTTGTCCTAAAATAAGGTTTGAAAAAGTTTTGGTCCCCTGAAAGTTAAGCTTCCACCACCATGTTTCCTTCTGCGCAGTCCACCCATAGATATTAACTGAGGGTTCTTTAAGCACTGTGGTCATACATCTTGATTAGAAACCCTAATTTCGTTCCAGTTTCCTACTTTCATTTCACATCTGTGTCCTCGATCAGCAGAGTTCAGACTCCTCACCCGTGCGAGCCGAGTCTGCTGAGCTCTTCTTCCCATGGGAAACATCAGCAGAAAAAAAGTCCTAACAAGCCAACACCCAGCACACATGACAGAGCTGCTGTGGAGCTCTGAAGATCAAAGATCTGATTACAGACCAGAAGAAACATTTACAATGTGATAATCAGCCGTGCAGAGGCTTTGTTTCATATGAGGCTGAGAAGAGGTATTGGTAGGAAAACACTTTCAGTAATTGCAGCCACAACTCAAGTGGACCGTATATATTACCAGAGACGCATGAGCTAATAAAACATGGTCAAAGGTAACATGCTCATTATTTTAAAAGATGAAAAGATGTAATGCATGCAATGCAAGAGAAAAATTGTTGGATTTTCCAAAATGAACAAAATTCTAACACCGTATTTAATTTTCTGTGTCCATCCTCTTTATGAAGGGTGTAAAAGTCTCTTTACCAATCTGGTCTTTTAATAATATGTTGTAATTTAGTTACAAACATCTTGGGGTTGCAAATAGCATACATCCTGTTATATCACAACAAAAATTGGCATATTTGTAATATTTACATGAAATCAACGCTGATATCCTGGGTGATGGGAGGAAACAATATAGAAATGTAAAATCTTAGGAACAAAATCATATTCATGATAAATGTCTTTGTTTAGGATGACTGTCTATTCATCTTCATAGCTTTCGAACCATGAAGCTGTACCTCCCTAATTACTTACTTATTTTCTTAACCCACAAACAGTTATACAAAGAAGACATTCCTGAATTTGACATCTGTAAACATTTTCCTAAAGTACGAACTGAAAAATGTGACTAACTTATGTCATTATTAGATATGATATGTTAAGAATGCACAGAAAATTCAAAATGTGAGATCTATAAAGTGCCATTTAACAGAAAAAAGGGTTGGGACACTTTCAGTAAAGGTGAAAACTGGGATTAAAAGTGGAAGTTGACAAAACAAGCAAAAATGATCTTGTTGATCTCTGTTTTGTATTGATGACAATGAAGCACTAACTGCTATGAATATATGTTTAACAATTTTTTTAGACCACCATCACAAAAATAAGGAACAAATATTTGTTTGAAATCTGTCCAAAAATTTGTTTAACACTAAAACCAAATTGTTATTCAGCGGGCAAATAAACGAGAAGTCAGCTAAATTATACTGCAGCATTATATTATAATTATAAAAGAAAAAAAGTGCTTGGAAATGGGAAATTACAAATATTTAGGGCGGCTGTGGCATTAACCTAACACTGGGTGGTAGTCTAATACATTTTTTAAGCACTGTACACTTTACAATAAAGCTTGAGTATTTTCATTTTTTGTCAGTTTTTTGTAATCCTTTTCTTGCTTTGTTGCTTATTGTACATTTTATTTATGCATTTAAACATAAAAAACAAGCAAACAAAAGAAATAAAAGAACAAACATGAGTTTCTTTCAAATGCTATCATTTAACCTTTGAGCATTCAAAAACGGTTGCATCTATATAAAAAAATTATATCTGTTTTCTGGTCGTTAAATGTTGACACAAATGGCATTCCATACAAACACTCCCCCTTTCTCACAGCAGTTAACAACTCGCATACACTCATGTGATTGGAGGTAAAGGAATAACGGGGCGTGGTCAAGGCAATGGTAACCTGACACCTGCTCCACGCGCCGCTCTCACTCGTCTCCACTGAGCAGCAGGCAGTCAGTCCGTCAGTGAGCGGCGGACCGTAGAGTCGTTGTCCGTGTGTCTCTGTCCTGTTACGGACCTCTTGTGTTCTTCTCTGTGAGATTATCATGTCCCATTAACGGATTTGTCCCGCTGGTTCTGGAGTTAAATTATACCCAAGGGGTCCCAGCACTTTGGGGAGAAATGGAATCTGTGAGCAAGTGGTGCCCGCAACAAGTGGTGGAGTGGATGAGAGGTAAGGCTGCTGAAACGTGGGACCTAACTCATCCGGGGGTGGGAGTGGTTGTGGGGGCGGGGGTCACGTTTTGGAGGGAACTAACGGTTCTTTGAGGGGGGCAGAGAGGAGAGTTAATGGCTAACTGTAAAGTTCATCTTTTCCCGGCTTTAACCTACCTGTAGTGTAGGAGTCCCTATCTTTATGGAAAAATGTTGGTCCCATAAACTGCAAATATGATAATGTACTACTTTATGTCATTGGCTTTTTTTGGTAATTTTTTATGACTTTTTATGGTCAGAGGTTAATATTTTAAAGACATTTCTAGTTCATAGTTAATTGGCAAGCTTGTTTCTTAGAGGAATTTTGGCTTTTACATCCAAGAAGTGTACATATATATATATCTATATATCTATCTATCTATCTATCTACCTATATATATATATATATATATATATATATATATATATATATATATATATATTATATATATAGTGGTCCTAACCCGGTAGATATCTCTCTCTCTCTCTATATATATATATATAC
>VUQR01035785.1:85835-104435 GCA_015108515.1 Hemichromis elongatus
AGTGTGTTTTATATATATATATATACACACACATATATATATATATATATATATATATATATATATATATGTTTCACTGTGAATAAAATATTGGCTCATGAGATTTGAAATCATTGATTTTGTCTTTTTTTACATTTAACACAGTGTTTTTGGAGTTGTATTTTAGCTGCCATGCAGATAAAGCTTCATGAGAAAAACTGTGATGACCATGTCAGGAATATCTCCTCCCACTGACTCGAGAAAAAACTGTCAGAATCCCGTCTGAGCTTTAGGCTAACAAGAAATACTTGCACTTGCACTTATTTATTTTGGCCATTGTTAACATGAGGCCGCACGGTGGTTAGCACTGTTGCCGCACCATCAGGCCAGTCTTCCTGTGTGGAGTTTGCATGTTCTCCCCGTGTTTGCGTGGGTTCTCTCCGGGTACTCCGGGTTCCTCCCACAGTCCAAAGACAGGCAGTTTGTGGGTATAGGTTAATTGATCATTCCAAATTGCACATAGGTGTAAATGTGGGAGTGAATGTGAATGTGTTAGCCCTGCGACAGACTGGCAACCTGTCCAGGGTGGAACCCGCCTCTCGCCCTATGACAGCTGGGATAGGCTCCAGCGCCCTCCGCGACCCTGAAAAGGATAAGCGAGAGCGGATGGATGGATGGATGGATTGTTAATATGAACACCCACCATTTTAAGAGCAGATATATGGCAGAAAACAAGGAAAGGCAATAGCAGGCCCACTTTAATCTGTTTAAGTGCTAAATCAAATTTTAGATTTTCTGGTGTTTATGGTAAATAATGAGTGAATTCTGTTGTTTGAATCAGGCTTTGCTGTGTTACAAGATCAGTGATTAGGAAGCACAATGTAAGCTGTTCATCGGCAGGTGTTAAATGAGCTAATCCGTCAGCTAATAAATGTAAAGATCCCATATGAAGCTTTCAAAGGGTATCAGCGCCATCACGTGGACCATATGGTGAACTCTAGTTTGAACTTGTGCCTTTTGTTAAACCCTATTTCAGGTGTATCTCTAGAATACTCCACATTTTCTTCTGTAATATTTAAGTGAATGCTTAGAAAATTTGTGGCAAGCAAATGTTTAGAGCTAAAATGTGCAGACTGGTGCATGAACACATTTCACTCCACTATAGCTGGCAGTAAGGTGGTCTTTAAGTTTTATTTTCTGCTACAAGAAAGCTGAATGCCCATGACATGTGCATCTTAGGTTTGGGTCTAAGAGGCAAATGGTGTGATATACTGAAAACAGATGTCTCCTCTCTAACTAAACAGCACTGCATACACTTGCTTAATCGGCTGAAATTAAGTTTTATTTTCTACACAGCAAACGGGAAGTTTCTGAGAAACAGAAGAGGACAGAAAGATCATGAAGAGCACCGAAACAGGAAGGACGCTGCGGAGTCTGAGCGGTGCGTTTATGTAGAGCGTGAGTGTGATTTTGTGACTTTGTGGTCTGCTGCTGTGTTAATATAGAACTTCTCACAAGCGGCGCACACTTCAGTTCCTCCTCTGCTGCGCGTCTGTCTGCAGGAAACACATTACACCCAGACTGCAGGTAAGGGCGCTTCTTTCGGCGCAGTTTCTTGTTTTAGTTCCCCCTCTGTTTCATTTGGCGTGTGTACAGAAACCTTAGATAGAGAGAGACGTGTAAAGTTGTGACTAACGAGACCATAAACATCTGCCCAGTCTCATACAATTAGAGGTGAGTCTGTAGAGGGGTTTTTGACATAGGTAAATTGGTTTTACAGTACACTGGAAAAACTAAAAAGAGCACCGTTAAAGGGATTAAATATGCAGCGTCATGCAATAGCTCTAACACTGTAAACCTGTAAAGTGCAAGATAAAGTGTTAAAAAACAGACATAGAAGTCAAATGTCATGATATCATATATTGTTTTTAGCTGTTTTGGACCTTTCAGTCATAACACATGATCTTTACAGGTATGCATTCATACATTTTCCTACCAGAAACTTGTGATTAAGTTCAGTTGCATTTATACAGGACCCCATCAAACAGTTGCCTCGAGGGACTTTATATTGTAAGGTAAGGTAAGATAAGCACTTGGTGATGGTGGGGAAGAAGAGACCTCCAACAAAATCAGGCTCAGGAATGGGTGGCCATGGTGTGACCTGGTTTTTTTGTGACGGAAAAAAAAAGAGGAGAAATAATGCAATGGAAATATGAATACATGTTTAGCTATAAATGCATGGGGAGTGAAAAGAGGGGAGTGGAAAAGAAGTGCACAGTGCATCATGGGAAGTCCCCCAGCAGCCTGAGCCTATAAAGCACATATGTATACCACCTACTGAACAGTGGAACATAACACCCACAAAGTTATTGTACACTGAACTTTGGTAGAGAGAACTTTGCATCTGTTTTTACTCTGCATTGTTTTGCAGGGACCTGGACTACGGCTCAAGATCAACATATCCAGGATATCTTTGCCTTATCTGGCTTTACAGAGATGTAACGCAGCATACAAGCTGAGGACAAGTGAAGTTTAAATATCAAAACAGAACTTGGACCAGGAAGTTCGCTCAGCCTACTTGCAAGGTCAGCAATTGTAAAAAGTCCTGTTGTAGCAATCATTTAAGGCATGCTAAACACAAAAAATGTTGTAAGCTTACAGGAAACACACACAGAAAATCAGTGTTTCCTGTAAGTTGTGCTAATTAAGGAAAGACAAAGACTTCAAAGACGTCAGCCTATCTCTAAAACCTACAGACACTCCTACTACCTGCACACTAACAACTGAATTCACACAGAAGTGAGTGGACAGTACATAGAGACATGACGCATAAATTACCAGCCCCGATAGAAGTGAAAGGTTAAACTTGAAGTTTCCTCAATAACTCATACAGAACAGGGCAGAAGCATTGCTGTGATACCCCTGCTGTGTCAATGTGCTAATATTTATGAAACAAACGTTCACACTGTGCTATAAATGAATACATAAATTCATTTCCCCTTCCTTTCTGTTTGTGTGAGTGTACCTAATATATCAGATAGCAGATATGAGAAGGTTGT
Source organism: Hemichromis elongatus (assembly GCA_015108515.1). Classification (NCBI taxonomy): domain Eukaryota; kingdom Metazoa; phylum Chordata; class Actinopteri; order Cichliformes; family Cichlidae; genus Hemichromis; species Hemichromis elongatus. The sequence goes on from VUQR01035785.1 coordinate 88,874, forward strand.
CACTTGCTGCAGGTCTCTGTTCCATCCTGTCTCTTTTCTTATTGCTTCTTGTCACATACCCTGTGCACGTTTGCAATGAACGGGGGCTCATCCGGGATATTCACACCAGGTGTTTGGGTCGTTGTTTAAAAAACACCTTTCCTTGTTGTTTTCTAAATGCTAAATTAGGTAGAATGGCTTTCTTGAGTTCAGATCAGTTACTTGAAGCTACTGTTGAGTTAAGTTTAGTTGTTGTGGTAAAAGAGCAGCTTAAGTTCCTATTTTTGTTCGGTACATATACTCATCTGTTCTCTTTTATAACCACATAAGTTTATGAGTCATGTATTCCTTTAGTAGGTTTACTTGAAGTGCTCAGCTAATGCTGGTAAAACTAATGTATAAATACCCTTTATGCATATCTGTCTGAAAACAAGGGTTGGGATTAGTGTGGGTGGATTACTGGACTTGTTTGTTTTTTGTTTGTTTTTTTTATTTTAATTAAATATATAGTAGCCCTGCCACTTCCTCTGTAGCCTGGTTGCACGTTTGCACGTATCTGTCATAATTGAGTGGATGGCTGGTGTTGCGATACAGCGTGCAAATGAGCCCGAAGAGGGGACCCTAGGGCAGACCGTACACCCCCAGTGGTTCGGTGTGGGAAATGGGGGGGTCCTACTGAGCCAGTTGTTTCCTGGCTCTCTCCTTCTGGGAGAAATGACTTTAAATAACACAAATAAAAATGAAGAAATAAACACATAAACCCTAAACAAGAGGAGCCTATAGAGAATGTATAGAGCAAAATGTGTTTGGCACAACAGACACACATTTAGATCAAAATTCTGATTGTAAAAGCTGGATTGGATTAAAAAAAAATAGGATTAGGGTTATTACTGATGAACACTTTCACCTTTTAGTGACATCAATTTTGAAAACCCCCCCAAAACAGACAAAATTTATTCAAAACATAGACAATATTCAAAACCTTTGCCCCCTGGCGCCTGGATGGGGGCTGATGGTGGATATTCAACCTGTAGGGCTGGAGTTTGCTGAAGCCCACCTTGCCTAATAGTTTGCTAAATGCTAAACTGGGTAGAATTGCTTTCTTGAGTCAAGCTTAGCGTGTGTGCTTAGCACTGCGGTCAAAATTTGTGGGAGTGGAGAACAAAATGTGTTTTGTTTGGTTTAATTATTTGACGCTATACTGTTGAGTGAAGTTTGGCTCATGTGAGAAGAGAGCAGCATTAGTTCCTATTTTTGTTTGGTTCATATGTTATTTTGTTCTCTATTATAACTGATGAGTCATGCATTTCTTTAGTACATTGACTTTAACTGTTAAATTTCTGTGCTGGTAGAATTGCAGAACATTAATGTTAGTAATACGAGAGTTAAGATTATATAACAGATGTTCTAGAGTCGAATGTCCCATTTACAAAACTTGCTATACAGACAATGCAGCATATATACTGAAAAGGGTCAGAATGTTTTAAAAATGCAGAAAAATGACTCTATTAGTGCTACCTTTGAAGGGACTAAACAAGCAAACCCCAAGGACGGTGAGGGTCCACAATGACACTCTGCACCTTTGAGATGATCCTATTTTCAAACGTGCTGAAGGTTGTCATGGTGCCACCACTGATCGCACTGCACTTTTTTTTTTTTTTAAGTTTGCTTTGAAACCAACAAATGCTTGTTCTCTATGGTTATTATAATACCACAAATTATCTATCAAGACTTCCTGAAATGTGTTTTTATACAAAATGAAAAAGCAGACTCAACAAAGAAAGAACGAAACATTCTCATCTGTACGAGTTGATCAAAAGAGACATAAAAGCGGCACGAGGATGTTGTTTATTGTAAAATTGGTGTCAAAACTGAACATTAGAGCGTGCGGATAAACCGGTAAACAGTGGAATTAGGACAGCATGATTTAAAAACATTTGCACTACCCAGATTTTTGTATTTCTAGGACACACTGGGGTCTAAAGAGGAGATTAGAGGTCTGTTTAAAAGCTCGTAAATACCAAATCAGGAAACCAAATGTGGCTGGAAATAGGATGACCACTGCACCGAGGCTCTGTGGGTTTCAGCCTGCTGCTCACAGGTGCACGCAGCTAGACAGCGTTGAGCATTTGACGAACGTGTGACAAAAATATACAAATTTACTAAACAGCTTGTTAAGTAAAAATGATAAGAAAAACCAAAGTCAAATAAAAAAAAATAAATAAATAAAAATGTAGATACAATTAAATATATTAAAAGTAAAAAAAAAACAAGTTTTAATCAATAAAATATTGTTGAAAGTAAATTAAAAATGGAAATGCAGCTGTGTAAAAAGCTCAATATATAATTTAATAAGGAGCTCAATACATAAAAAAGTATATAAAATAAAAAAAAGTTCAAAATAGGTGAAATTTGACAACAATAGATGTAAAAGATTAATAAGTTAAATATCATACATTAAAATGTCTCAAATCTTAAAGATAAAGAAAAAACACAATAAAGCAAATAAAGCAAAAATAAAACAGTTTTAAAAAATGACATTCACATGACATGGTTGACTCCTGAACGCCTCCGTTGGAGGTATCCCAAACTGGGAGGAGGCCTCGGGGTAGAACCACAATCCCGTGGAGAGATTACAGGAGGTTACAATCTGGTCTGGGAATGTCTTCTGATACTCCAGGAGGAACTGGAGTATTATGGTTGAGGAGAAAATCGGGAACATCGTACGTAGCCTGCCGTCATCATGAACCGACATTGTACAAGCATGGATGTACATTTAATTACAACTAAAAACAGGTGGCCATGCTGGTAAAACGCGTCCCTGTGGGAACAACCGCCATAGAGAGGAAGCTCTGGAACGAGTAAAAAATAGCTGTTCCCAGTTGTTCCCAAGGAGCTTCGTTGTCGGTTGACTCCTCCCTCTGATCTGAAGATCTGAACCTCTAACCTGCCTTCCTCCGTCTCCCGCAGAGCTGTCTGCAGCCATGAGTCGGCGGCGGGTTTCAGTCAAAGACCTGGGAGTCGTGGACTGTCAGGGCTGGCTGCACCGCAAGAAGGAGAGCCGTAGCTTCCTGGGAAGCAGATGGAAAAGATACTGGTTTGTCCTGCAGAGGAGCTCTCTGTACTGGTACAGTGACAAGATGGTGAGCCACGGTTATGCCTTACAGCTCAAACAACGTGCAGTAGTGTGACATGTGCGATTAGCATCAGGAAGTCTGTTCCCAGTTTGTGCAGCCTTTGCAAAACATGAATGAGCACTATATTCTTATTCTTGGACTCTTAATCTTGGAACCCTTCTTTATCCTCTACCTTTATTTGAGCTGCCCACCCTACCTTGAAGCTAGCTTGATTCTGATTGGTTGCCCCTCCTAAAACCATTAGAATAGAGGTTGGGTGGGGCTTTTGGTGTCTCAGTTAACCCTATTAGGGATACCTGACTCTGTGACATCACGCAGAGCAAAAGTAGAACTTAATATCTGAGTGCTGAAGCTCACAGGGTTTAGCTGTACACACAGGCACCTCATGAAACTTTTGTTTATTAAATGTCAGCTGATTGCATGAAAGTTGCTTTGTAAGGCACAAACATGTCCAAGGTATCTAGTTTGGTGACTTTAAAAAGTGTAGGGGAGCTGTAAATAGATTTTAAGTGGGTGGGTTGTGCATAAAAATAACCTTTGTAGTTCCAGTTCAAACTGTTGTAGAAGCAGGCTGTGAAGGTAGAGGTTTTACCATGGGAGTCTGTGGGGCCTGACTCACGTTTGAAGTGAGCCTTAGAGGAAGTTCTGCCTGTTTGTGACATGCAATGACAACTTTTAGAAAAATAAATAACTAAAATATGTCGTTTAGACATTTTTAAATTTCTACTTTGATGCAAATACATGAATATTCCATATAAATGGCTTTAAATAGAAGCATTTCTTATATGTTAACAATTAAATGTAAATTGTTTCATTTCTGTTAAGCTGCACATTTAAATTAACATATAGTCAAACCACACTAAGACACAAAGTAGGTCAAACTGCAACCAATCACACAAACAGAACACAGTCCACAGTGATGTGCATCCTCTGACTCTGACCACTGACACTTTGCTGAGATCACACAGGAACCTGAGACACAAACATGTTGTTTTCTGCAGACTCCGCTGCATTAAAGCATTTGTCATGGCTGGTTTTGCTCCTCTCTGCAGGCCGAGAAAGCTGATGGATTCATGAACCTGTCAGGCTTTACCATCGAACAGGCCAAAGCCTCCAGGAAGAAATAGTACGACATGGTTTGCTTTTTTCCCCCCTCTTAAACCACAAGACTTACTCAGCTATTTGTGCACCCTCTGTTGCTTAAGCACCTTAAAAAATGTCGCAGTGGTGAGAGATCTGGTACAAGACATTTGTTTTCCACATCTTTACCCACTGTTTGCTTTATACAGCACAATGATTTCGAGTCGAATTACTTTACTTTGCTCCGTGTTGTGTTTCAGTGTCATAACAGCCAGTCATCCTAATGTAGTGACTATTATTATTGGTGCTGAGAGCTACATAGAAATGAACAAGTGAGTACTTTGAACTCATTTTTATTTTTTTTTATCAGATGTATTTTTTTTAAAAAGTGGAACAATTCTGCTTCTCTTTATTTTCTGTCACTGACTGCAGACGCTTAGCGGGATGAATTCTTCTATAAAATGTTACTTTTGACAGTTTTATAAACTTGGTGCTGAATGATGTCATAGAGACGCCCCTCCCACCTGCTGTTTAAACCTTACACGTGGAGCAGCCAATCAGAGGTTGGCTTGAAGGGGGTCAGTAGAGTGCATGCGATGCTGGAAACGGGCATCGTAGGTCCGCTTTGAGGAAACAGGAGAAAACTATAACTTTTCAAACTGATCCACATGAGGCAGGAACTGATGAGATTTTGCAGACATGCTTGTCTCAGAATGTCCTCTCCTGACTTTAGTGACTTAGTTTTATAGAAAAGAGTGAAGCCTCAAGTTAGTGACTTTTGCACTTCAGCCAGTGGTAGCTGAGAAACCTTGCTCTGAAATAATAATCTTTCTGTGTCAGAGTGTACAGTCATTTCCTCTTCCCCTCCTTTTAATCTCAAGTTTCTTTTTATTTGAGTCATTGCAGTACACTGTGTTGAATGTTGTGTGTCATTTGTAGAATTTAATGCAGTGTGTGTGTGTGTGTGTCCAGGTGGATCAGTAAACTGACAGAAGCAGCTGAACTAGATGAGGCAATCAACAGTGAAGGTGAGAGAATTAAAAATAAGAATCTACCACAGCAAAGAAACCGATGATGGTGACACAGCTGCAGGCTGATGTCTCCACACACTCGTGAGCATGACTGTCGGGGTAACTCTGGGCCTTTAATAGTTTCTTTGAACTCTTTGAATCAGGCGTGACATTATGACTCCTGACAGGCGTTGTGAAGAACACCTCTTCGTGGTCGCACCTGTTAGTGGGTGAGGCACTTTAGGGTAAACATTTTGTTCTCGGAGTCGATCTGTTGGAAGCAGGAAAAACTGGCAAACATGAGGATTTGAACAGCACGGGCCAAACTGTGATAGCTAGACGTGCATCTCCAAACCTGCAGCTGTTGTGGAGCGTTTCTAGTCTGCAGGGGTCAGGGTCACGGGCGGCCCAGGGTCAGGGATGCACGTGCAGCGCAAAGGCTGGCCTGTGTGGGCGATCCAACGGACGAGCAAATTCCTGAAAAGGTCTCTGCTGGTGTTAATAGAAAGGTGAGAGGATACATATGGTCTGCAAAGCTACAGAGCAGTCAGGGTGCCCTTGCTGACCCCTGCCCACCACCAAAGTAAGGACTACCTGCAAGTTCCTCAACTTTGCCTCAACTCTACATTTCAAACTTATTGGCACTGACACGTTTGGGTGTTCCAGTGGGACAATGATCCCAAATATATTAAAACTCGTTAAAGCAAACTAACATTAAGCTTCTAGAATGGCCTTCCCAAAGCCCTGACCTCAACCCTGATGAAAATATGTGGATACACTCCAAAGCTGCTCTTGTTTTTAGAGTCATTAGAGATGTGGGCTGTGCAATCATTCTGCTGTGGAAAAACCACCATGAAGACAAATCATTAATGCCATAAATACCCTGACATTCTCACCATGAGTGTTCGTAAACCTCTGACCACAGCTTCAGCTGCAGTTACTTCTCACTAATGTATCTCTCTTGCTACTAACTTTTTACATACTTCACTCTTCCCGACTTTCCTTTCCATCTTTACACCTTTGGTTTTTTAAAATTTCTTTCCTCAATCCCGTCCCTGTTCCCCATCTTCCTGTCTTTAACGCAGTCATCCCAGTTTTCCTTTTTTCGCATCTTTATTTCCTTGAAACACTTCCTCCCCCTTTGCTCCATCCTTCTTTCCTGCTTTCATTCCTTTTTTTCCACATTTCCCACTCTTTCTCAGTTTTTCCTTTTCTTTAAATAATTCTTTCATTGTAATTTTCATCACATCTTCACGCGTAGCTTCCTATTTCTTTCCCTGATGTGTTGACCCTCTAGTTTCCGACCCCTATCATCTAGTTATCGTCTGTATTTCTGCATTTCTCTCGTATGTGCAGAGCGCTACAGTGAGGGGAGTGATCAGGATGAAGATGACTTGTCGTTTTCTTCTCTTGACTCTCAGCTGGATTCAGTAGCCTCCCAAAATGTAAGTAAATGCATAAAGTCTATTAAAAAAAGAGCTTAATGTGAAAGAAAAATAGGTACTCCCCATACGGTAGAGGTGTAATACATTTAGGAACAAATGCTCTTTGGGTTGCAGAATTTTTAGTTGCAGTACCATGAATGACCACTGGGGAAAACTTGAGAAACCGTTTGTTCAGGCTGTTGTATCGATATTGGTTGATTTAATTTGAAACCTAGTTGGTAACACTAGTTTTTGAAATACCTTGGCATCAGTTTAGGGAGTCATCATGATGCCCATCTTTATGTTCACTGATCAATAACATTTATACAGCTGCATATTGTACATGATGCTGCCAAAGAAGCTCTGACGCTGGGGTCTCAAACTCCCGTCCTCGAGGGCCGCTGTCATTAAACTTTTCCATGTGTCCTGAATACAATTAGTAGGTCATTAGCAAGACTCTATAGAACCTTACTGCATGCTGAGGTGGCAACTCCTGACCCTACTTAATTAAATTTATGTAAATGTGTTTGGAAAAATGTTCTTCTAAAAGTACTTTTATTGTGCCATGTTTATTCACTCATGCGCTGCTGTAACATAAAAAATAAAAATAAATTTAGAAGTATATTTTTCCATTACATTGGTACGTAACTGTGGCAACATCACCATCAGTGTGTGAAGCGACCTCTGCTGAGAGGTGTAGCTGGGTACCCAGCTCCTAGGCCATGTTCCAGATTCAGTCGGGATCTTAATCTGGAATTTCCCCTCAATTTGGATTTCCTATTCAGAAACTCAGAGCAGCTCGACCAACCCAAAGTTAACAACGGCAGCAGTGAATGATACACGATTGGCTCTACCAAAAACCAAAACAAGTCCTGTTTTTCCTTGCTTTTCCAGCCTACTACTGGACCGCACTAAACTCAGGAGTGACATCACTCTCAGGTTTCCATTTGACTTCCAAGTAATTGGAAGATGGTATTAGTCACAGATGTTTACCTTTTAGTGGTTTTGTTACCTTTAAGGTGGTTTTCAAAGTTGCTTGACTGACCTGTCATCATGTGAGTGATTACCTGAGACCGGTGAGACTCTGGTCTATGATCTGACCATCACAGACGTGACCAGGTGGTGACATTTTAATTGTCTTCTTTAATAATTACTGTCCCATCAGACATGAATGGGACAACATAGCTCATCCAAAAGTTCAGTAGTGAACCGGGTGTGAACTGTTTGTCTCTCTGTGTTAGTCCTGTGACCTGTCCAGGGTGGATCTCTCTCTGGGATGGGGTTAATCCTAAATTTAAAGTTACTCAAAACACATTGTGCCCTTTTCACAGGGAAACCTTCTTCAGCCTCCCTGGGAGTCTTTATCCTGCACCTCGCTCCCCACCATCACCTCAATAATCACCGAAAGCAGAAGTAGAACCAGCTCGGCTGGAAGCACTTTGAGCAGAAACCGAAGACAAAGACCAGTTTCTGTGGGCGGTGGTCACCTGTCCTGGCTGGACCTCCCCAAGCAGGATGAAACCAGCGAAGCACAGACTCCTCCTCCTCCTCCTCTAATTCATGTTGGAGAGGAAAAGGAGGAGGACACAGTCCAGGGTAAACACCTGCAGCCACACGTGGTTATCATGTCGTCTGCTGCTGCTTTAACTTAATGATTTCGTCCTGTTTCCAGAAAAAGCGGCCGATGAGATGGAGAGCCTGTACAACCATCTGAAAGCAGCCAGCCTCTCTCCAACTGGACAGAAATTTCAGAGGGACTTCAGAGCCTCGTTTATCCGGCGATGCAAGAATGAAAAAGTCAACGAAAAGGTTCACCTGCTTCGGATCCTCAAAAGCACATTAAAGGTGAGTCTGAACTTTTGTCTTTACCTAAATGCCAACTCGGTTACAGCTACTGTTATGAAGCAGCAAAGCCAAGTCAAGTGGACTACTTCTGTGACCTCCCCTATCTCTATGAATGATAATATCTTCAGACCTGAGATGTTTTCTTGTAGCAGGCTTAAACGGTTTCTTTTCTTCTGGACATTTTAACATGGGAGTCTATGGGGACTGACCCCCTTTTGGGGACAGCCTCAACTGGACATTAGACTAATCTACACCCTGTTTGGATTCCTCCATCAGCTGATGCCTGACGGCACGTTTCCAACATTCGTGTTTTTCAGGCTAAAGAGTCTGAGGTGCTGGCTTTGGAGCAGATCCTGAACGAACCAAATCTCACAGCGGTCTCGTACAGGGAGTGGAGACTCTCCAACACCATCCTGCTGCAAGATATCCTTCAGCGCAACCAGGAAGCAGAGGGCGCCACAAAGCTCCGACGAGATAGCGTCTGAGATTTAGACCTGCTCAACACTGCTGTACAGTAACGTTTTCACATTTATGAAGTCTGAAAGACACCGAAAGACAAACACGTCTAAAGCCCACCGTCATCCTGTGATGAGATTAAGCTGGTTCCTACTCTGGATCGAACAACGATACTACAAGTTGACTCCAGGTTAACTTTTTATCAAAGCTTTCGCCTCACCTCCATCCACCGGCTTTTTTCACGCAGTCGATCGGGACGTTCGCAGGTCGAAGCTTAAGAAACACTGTTTTACATTTCAAGCAAAAACTTTAATTTGTATTCGATTAACTTTTATTTTGTAGTAGGTTTGCTTTATTTTTGTGGTTGTGTTTTTTATATATGATTTTTTTATTTTTATTTAAAAAGAGATGACCTCCACCAAGTAGTATGTGTGACTTTTTTTCAGCGGGATTACTCCAGAGGTTATGGATCCATCCATTGATGGATCTGCATGATGCTTTTATGTAAAGTCGAGCTCGTTCCAGCTTAGGAGTGACTAAAGTGTTGCATTCAGGAACTTTTGGAAGGATTCTTTGAAACTGGAAAACATTAACACGTTGAGTCACAGCTTCACAAATACTTTTCATATTTAAATGTGAAAATTTGGTGAATATTGTCTCAGTATACGGACTGGTTCTTTAACAGTGCTTTTTTTAAGTGCCGTCTATCTAACATTCACACTGACGGATGCGGGAGCAGGATTCAGGATTAGCCCAAGGACGCGTTGACGTGCCGGCCGCAGCAGCCAGGAGTCGAACCTTCTACACATAACTTGTTATAAATGAAATGTTACGACTAATCTGGATTCGGGAGGAGTTCATGCCACGTGTGCGTTCCAATAGTCAGCTGTGTTAAAGTTCACTCAAAGTAAAAGCAAATGTTGACATTTGCAAAGATTTAAATGCATTTTCAGGGTAAAGGAGAGGCGGGATCGGCTTATGTTTGTCGATGCTTTTGTTGGTTAAAGATGTCCGAAGCAGCGATTTTACTGCAGCTTGTTTTCTACCTCTGAACTCGTTCACTGGGACGTCTCACACGTTTATCATCTAACACAAAAATCCCGTAAAAGCCGGGGCTGTGGTCTGTTCTGCTCATCATCAAGCCGATGCCTTCATTTAACATTTACTGTTTGCCTTTGTTTTTACATCCAGGATACTTTATCACTCGTGTGCTTTGTTTCTACGAGCTGCATGAAACAACACAGTATGAACATGTTGTATTTATTCTTCTGGACAACAACATACGTCACATTATTAAGGAGATTTTAGTGCACTCATTTCTCTTTGCCTTCATCGTGCTTTCTATGGGGGTGAAGGTAAAGTGAAGAGGAGTTGGGAGGATTTTAAGGACTATTCGACTGCAGAGCATTAGTTGTTATTAGCTGTATAGATCAACGGTCAGTGAACTTTTCCACAGATACAGTGACAAAACGAGAACCACTGTCACACATTTCCACAGGATAAATTCCCTGATCGTGGCCACAACACTGCTGGAAATGCTGTGAAAACATTTTGCTCTCAAACTGGTGGAAACCTGGGAACGGGTCTGAAAAACAACCGCAAGTGGAACTGGGTCTAAACTGGTGCTGCAGTGGTGGAGGACGGGTTTTAGTGTCTGCCATTATTTTTGCTTTGTACTGTATTTATTGTACATTTGCAGTAAAACCGTTTGAAGTTTCTCATTTGGTTGAGTCGTTGTTTCACGTCACACTGCAGGAAACCTATGCTGACATTTCTCCACATTCAGATTTCAAGTTTGAAAAAGCCCTTTAAACCAGGGGTGTCGAACTCCCGGCCTCGAGGGCCGCTGTCCCGAAATGTTTCCACGTGTCCCTGATGCAAGACACCCGAATAAAATGATTAGATCTTAAGCAAGACTCTATAAAACTCGACTGCATGCTGACGTGGCAAATCCCACGTCTACTCAAATAAGTGTTCTTCTAAAAGTACTTACATTGCACCATGTGTAAAATGAATCAAATGGCTGAATTGCCACCTCAGCATGCAGTCGGGCTCTATAGTCTTGCTAATGACATTAATTGTATTCATGTGTGTTGCATCAGGGACTGGAGTTTGACACCCTGGTTAAACAGACCAGCGGAGCCGGTTGACCAGCTTTGTGAGGTTGAGGCTCCAACAACACGCTCTATTCAAACTGCCAGACTCGGCCTTCAGGCGTCGTCTGATTTGAGTCCACCAATGTTGGAATCCAGTTTACGATCGAGGGCCGCAGGAAGAATGCACAAAGGGGCAACATCAGTATTTATGAAGGGTGTGCGTGATTTATCTCCGCTCTTGATAGCGGAAAATAAAAGCTGCTGTGACAAAAATCTATCCAGACTTTTTATTTAATTGCAGTCATAATCAACAAATTCTGTCATTTAGTGTTTTCTTAAATTATTTGGTGCAGTATGAACAGCCATGAGGAAAGTTTTAATCTGAGCAGCGGATCAAACAGGTTAACTGTAAACGGCCTCGAGCCACATTCAGGCCTGTGAGACTCACGCCGAGCCGCGGCTCTGCAAACATGTCTGCATCGTTCAAATGCTTTGTATAGTTTAGTTTTGAATATTATGTAAAATAAACTGTAAATTTAATCTTTTTTAAAGGAAGCTACTTTTTTGTTTATCCAGTTCCCAGTTTTCATAAGCAGCACTCAGCTTTGCAGTCTGCAGCATCACTGATGCAGCCAGACGCTGCAGATTTTACAGTTTCTCTCGTTTCTTCACTTTTCCCCGTCAGGCTTGAACTTAAATCTGGCTCCCCGTCTCTCCGTGTACCTCGCCTGTACTACTACACTCGCTGTCTTTATTTGCCCCCCTTCCTTCTTTCCCATAATGAAAAGATCTGAGCCTGTCTTCGCGTGTGATTGGCCACATGGTGTGGCCATCTCAGCGGGGCTGAAGACTCGCCTCTCAAACATCGACGGGCGATTAATAACTGACGTGAACTTATCCGGCCCACGGGCTGCAAGTTTGACACCCTGGTTTAAAAATGTATGAAGCCTGAAATCAAAGACCAGCACCTGCAGCAGTAGTGACAGTAAACAAATTTTATTTTGTCATCTGCATTTACAGCTGGAATTCTGGGAATTCGAACACGACGTCTTTGCCTGTGAGCTTCTTGTAGACCCCAGAGAAGGTCTCGACCTGAAACAGGAAACGGGAAAATCAACGTTAGTTTAACTTAACCCGACTTATTTACAGTCATCACTTTATCTTTACAGGAAAAACAAACGAGGCTGCAAAACAATCTGCTGCTGATTAAACAGATTTATTTTTTATGCCAGTATGTTTCTGATCAGAGTCTGTGCACTGCATGGTTTAGCTCCCCAGTAACGGCCCCAAAGGACTCTGGGAAGATGTAGGAATATGCAGGACGCTCGTCCTCGCCGGCCGGCAGCCGGGGACGGAGCTTTCTGTCCGACGTCGTGGAACGGGACTGTACGTCTCGGCTCAGAGCTACGCTCCCATACGCCACCAGGACAGAGCCAGGAGAGCAACTCTCTGGATGTCCACGTCGGAAACAAAAGGATTCTTAAAACATCTCCAGAAGTGTAAGAGAGACATGTGCTGCTCGTCTTTATCCTTGTAATAAAATAACTCATGTTCTCGGGACATGTTTGGTCTGATAAACTCTTTCCACACCATATTATCCATCCGCTGATCAACAAGTCAAAGACAGACACTTGAAATCATCGTCATCAGTGTTTCCCGAACATGCAGGCGCCTCCCTCTACTTTAAAACTCACTTTGTGTTCGACGTTGTTCTGCTGAGCCTTGTCCAGGTGGACCTTGATGAGCCTGCTGCTGTCCAGTTTCACTCTGATCCTCTTACCCACGATCTCGCTGGGGAACACCAAGTCCTCCAAGATGGCGTCGTGGACCGCGGTCAGAGTGCGGCTGAGGGATAAATTAGGAAACAAGTCGTTAATGCTTTGCTTCAAACTCAGTTTAGTTTCAGTTTGCGTCCACAGAGTTTGTGTTCGTCAGTTTACTTCTTACTGGTTGAAACCTTTAGGTTCTACTTGAGCTGTATTACTTCTCCACATCGGGGGGGTATTTATCGTGGGCAGGAACACTAATCATACAGACGTCCTGCTGATGTTGATCACTTTGAGCACCACAAACACTCGACATTCCTGGTTTTTATTTTATTTCAGAAAGCTGAAACATTTTTTCCTGCTAATGGTTTTATGTTATACTAATAATCTTGGGAGTGAGGCCCTGATGGGGGGGCGTGGTGTTGACCACAAAGCTCGTCTCCTAAGGGCAGCCGTGGGTCCCTGCAGAGCTGCATGACGACCACAGGCTGATCAACAGGATGTCAGCGTAGACAGACGCCACCTCAAGCACACTGGAGGGGTGGCAAACCACAACTTACAGAAACAACATAACTACAGTACCCTGATGATTTTCACTTCCTCTAAATGAATCTTACTGAAGAGTTTTAGTCAGCCTGGTCTGAGCTGAACTTCGGATTACTCCGTTTCACCAAACAGTCGGAAGATTTCGCTGGGATCACCCGGGAGGCAGTAACCACAGCAGCAAAGTTTCCCTTCCAAAGCGCCTGCGCTTTCCAAACATCCAACCTTCAGCCCAAAGGAGCGCTTCAAGCAAAACAAACGTTTCTGCACACCATCCTTAGTTTCTACTTGTGATCAGTCTGTGCACTGCATGGTTTAGCTCCCCAGTAACGGCCCCAAAGGACTCTGGGAAGATGTAGGAATATGCAGGACGCTCGTCCTCGCCGGCCGGCAGCCGGGGACGGAGCTTTCTGTCCGACGTCGTGGAACGGGACTGTACGTCTCGGCTCAGAGCTACGCTCCCATACGCCACCAGGACAGAGCCAGGAGAGCAACTCTCTGGATGTCCACGTCAGACTAGATTTAAAACTGGGTTTAAAGCATCATTTGGTCCAGCTGATAAAACGTTTCCTCATTTTCAGAATCACATTTGTAGATTTATCAAGTTTACAGTTATGCTCACAATTTATTTTATTTTGAAGGAAGAGAAATCAGTCTTAAGGGTTTTACCTAAAAATGATGGTTTAACACATTACCACGATTTTCTTCATTTATATGCAAAAAAGACAATTTTAAAACGGAGCACTGCAGATGCATTAAAGTCATGTGATGAAAATTAATACTTCCTCTGATATTCTACCAGCATCTGGTGGCATGCACTGCATCCGTGCCTCCACAAGGTGGCGGTAAAGCACATGTAACCACCACCCCAGAGGTGACAAAAGATCAAACACTTTATAAACCAGAGAAACAAACCCAGAGACCAGTGAAGTTCAGAAAAATGAAAGGAACCTGAGCACAGTGCAAACACTGCATGCTAACATTGACTATAGTATGAAATCCAAAAAAATTGTTCAAAAGTAATAGTGGAAACGCTCGTCCCTCCATCCTTTCACTTAAATCCATCTCGGGGCTGGAAAGTGTCTGACATTAAAGACTCCAAATCCATTTAAACGCACCGACTGACTAAAACTCCGTCTCTTGTGAGTCTGCTGCAGAAATCTGAGAAATCAAATTTAAAGCCCTCTCTCTGCACTCACCTCCTGGGACGCTTCTGCTTATTCTTCGTGCGGCTTTTCCTGGTGGGTTTGGGCAGAATTCTCCTCTGAAAGTCAGAAATTCTTCAATTAATCTCCAATGAAGATTTAGGCAAACAGACGTAACCATAGAGCAACATGAAGGCAACAATCAGGTCAGGCTGATATTCTGGCTCACATAAAACAGGTTTATTTCATTTTGAACCTACAAGTTCAACTGTGACATGAAAAAATGTGCACTGCATGGTTTAGCTCCCCAGTAACGGCCCCAAAGGACTCTGGGAAGATGTAGGAATATGCAGGACGCTCGTCCTCGCCGGCCGACAGCCGGGGACGGAGCTTTCTGTCCGACGTCGTGGAACGGGACTGTACGTCTCGGCTCAGAGCTACGCTCCCATACGCCACCAGGACAGAGCCAGGAGAGCAACTCTCTGGATGTCCACGTCGGATAAAGAATCACACATGGACACATATCCAAACTCCAAATTTTAAATGATGTTTCCCAGGCACCAGGCTAAAAAGCATCATTTTTATGGATACCAGCTGGCAAATCGGCAAACCGACGATGGGATCCTCACCTGTGCAATGAAGACCACGTGCTTTCCGCTGAACTTCTTCTCCAGCTCCCTCACCAGACGCACCTGAATCTTCTGGAAGGACTTCAGCTGAGGGACAGGAACGAAGATGATGATGGCTTTCCTGCTTCCACCAACCTCGATTTCCTGAAAAGAATAAAACAGCAGTCATTTAAGAGCACAGCAGCTCAGAAGGGTGGTGTGACACCACCTGGGCAGGGCAGGAGCTCTCCACGAGAGGTACAAGTCCCACCTTTGGGAAAAACTGAGAAAGCTGCACTTAGCTCGGGGTTAGTACAAAATTAGGAAAACGAAATAACACCGGTACGTATCAAGAGATGTGCACTGCATGGTTTAGCTCCCCAGTAATGGCCCCAAAGGACTCTGGGAAGATGTAGGAATATGCAGGACGCTCGTCCTCGCCGGCCGGCAGCCGGGGACGGAGCTTTCTGTCC
>VUQR01035785.1:104455-138612 GCA_015108515.1 Hemichromis elongatus
GACGTCGTGGAACGGGACTGTACGTCTCGGCTCAGAGCTACGCTCCCATACGCCACCAGGACAGAGCCAGGAGAGCAACTCTCTGGATGTCCACGTCGGACTAGATTTAAAACTTCTGGTTTTTAAATCAGTGACAAGCAGCAAACACAACAACAGGCTTGTTAAAACAAAAGCTACTCAGTTATGTAAATAATGCAATAACAGAAGTGCATGCGCACAGGCTCGTGTGAACTCCCACCTTTGCTGCAGTGATGTTCAGCTCTCTCAGCTGAGCCTTCAGGTCAGAGTTCATCTCCAGCTCGAGCAGAGCCTGTGGGCAGACGGGTCAAATGAGTAAAGCATGCACAACCACATTGATCATCCCACCTCTAACTGGCCCAAACATCTTCTATGAGCTTCATATTCCTCCTTTAAAAAAGGCGAGCCCAATACCAGCAAGGGCAGCTTTTCTATGTGGTCACTAAAGGAAACGAAAACAACCGTTTTTAAAGTACATTTTAAAAACTAAAAGTTATTTTGTAACACTAAATATCAAAGCATTTATCAGCTGCTGCGCCAGCGGATCCCTCATCCTGCAGACAGACTAATTCCACAGTCTTGGACTCCAACCGGTGACGGTTATGCTCGTGAGCTTCAGCGAGCTTCAGCGGCTGCAGGTTCAGGCTTAAGTCACCTTCAAATTTCCAGGATCTCTTCACAGCAAGGAGAAAGA
The DNA here is from genome assembly GCA_015108515.1 of Hemichromis elongatus. NCBI lineage: Eukaryota > Metazoa > Chordata > Actinopteri > Cichliformes > Cichlidae > Hemichromis > Hemichromis elongatus. Next base: position 105,168 of record VUQR01035785.1, read on the forward strand.
CTTCCATCACCAGCTGGTGTCCAAGACCGCAGCGTTAGAATATGAGCCAGCTGACTGACCGCCATGAAAGCAACCAGGTAAGCTTTAGGGAACTCTAGATGAGAAAGCCTGCAGCCGCCTGGTGAGCAGGGGGTATGAGAGTGAGGGGACTGTCATTTGACCTCATCAATGTCTTCGTAAAGTAAGATATTAGTACAGTACAGTTCCTGTTCCAGCAGTGTGATGCAGCACTGCAGCCAAATTGTTTCAAAAAGTGCAACTTCTTGTAGACAAAAATGAAAAAGTACAGGTAACTGTAGCAATCGACTGTCGATTTGAGCAAACACTCCGTGGTGTTTGATGAAGCAGCTGCTTGGCAGGCAAATTTCATCCAGCAAGAGCCAGGAACCATCGCCGGCCAGTCAGGGAATACGCATTTTTCCATAGCAACCATTGTTTGTATCATGGCCCGTATAGTGGACAAGTCTCGGGCATCATGTGAGAAACTTCAATACCCGAGTGGCCTGCTATGGTTTGTGTGGGAAATAGGACTGTGCCATATCATCTGCAACAACAGGGGTATAATTTTTTACATGTTTCAATAAACCTACAATGATGATATTGATACAGCAACACTGAAGTGAAGAAATCACTGAACCACTTTGTTTCAATAGCTCCACACTTCAACAACAGCTGCTCATTGGAAGAGGAGGATGAAAAATGTCCGTTTACTTAAGCCTATAAAGGCTGCTGATTACAAGCCTCAACAATCACAAATATGATCACTTTAAGGCTGAATCACCCGGTCAGTCTGCAAACCAGTAAGTGGACCAAACCACCAAACAGGGCTGTCCTAATCAAACACTCACACATGGGCCTTATGTGAGTGTAATGCGAGTCATGTTAAATCACATTAAAGACTCAATCACACACATTACATTCCTCCAACAGTACAACTGCTGTTTAAGTAGTCATTTAAATGTATGTAACCATACATGAACCCGTGTGCACTTTGAAAACTTAAAAAAAAAAAATCAGTGCCGTTTTTATTAAATGTAATCTGATGTAAAATTGGCCTCGGATTAGCAGAAAGAGCAGTTATGTAATGGCTGCTCAAGAAATCGTACAGATCTCTTACACTACACGTTAATTCATGCTGCCCTTTACTGTTTGCTCCCCAAAAGCTCCCACAGTTACTCCTTCAGCTGGACTGAAGCTTCAGTAAAACATGGATCTGTGATGGCGTTAGACTTTCTTACCTGAGAGATCCCAGACTCAAACTCGTCTGGCTTCTCGCCATTAGGCTTCACTATTTTGGCGCTGGTACTGAACATGGCCTTTGTCTCTGTACGGAGAAATAAAGACATTTAGGTTAGAACCACAGACAGCCGAACATATTTAATGTCACTCAGAGGTCCAGAGTGAGCAGCGCTAACATCCAAGCGTGTAGCACCTCTGAGCTAACCCGGCTAGCCCACAGTAGCACGGGAGATGGATATAACAGCCCAATGAGCATAAAACGGCACATACATATTAATTACTAGAGCAACAATTACAAGAGACGAAGCACCGACCCTAAAAATTAACTTAAGGTCTCCTCCTCTCGGTTCTGTGGCGGCTAACTGAACACATGCACGGCCTGCTGCTAGCTACTACCCGCTTGCCGAACTCATTGAACAGAGCTACCCTACTATGTCTTATTTAGACGTTAAAATGAGCCATCCGCTACTGCAAGTCACATAATCTAATGTATCACAGACTTCACTTGTCTTACTGTGTGTAAACCTTGCCATTAAACCCATTTAAAGTACATTTTAAAACAAAAAAGTCAGTCCACAGTAAAATGGCACGACTAACCTCTGTCAACGACGGCCAAGGAAGAGGCCGGAACATCGCGAGAGTTGGATTAATCCAATCGGGTGCGACCGTTTTTTTCTATCGCGAGAATTACAGAAACGCTCGGAGTGTTAAGAACTATCGCGTGAGTTTAGTAGAAAACAGTGGGGGAAATTGCAGGCGGTTGCTAGCAGTACCTTTAGATATATTTTTGTTCAATTTTCTTTACTGTATTATTTAAGATGGAGATATACGGCTAACGAAGAAGCTAAGAACACCGCAACCCTACTAGACTGGTGTCAAATATATAAGGAACAGTTTTTTGGGGCTTTTTAGGGTTTGTTTTTCCCGGATATCTCTGGCTGTACACCTGGCTGCTGATTTGGTCCCAAATTCAAGGTTTTACGTCAAACCACGCCTTAACTACTCAGATTTATTGACATTTGAATGTGTCTGAGTTAATATCACGATGCTAGCCACGTTCGTCCCCCTGCAGTGTGTTGGCAGACAGTGATGTTCAGGCTGACTGGTCTTTTCAGAGTTGCATGCAGGACCTTTTGTAGCGCTGCTGACGACATGGCGAAAGGGAAGTTTTTCTACGCAGTTAGGAAAGGACACAAAACGGGAGTCTACACTTCATGGTGAGACTGAACACACCTCAATGCCTGCATATTTGTTTTTAAGAAAATCAACGTTATTGGCCCTTTCATCGCACGTTCTTTCAATGAGTGTGAGTGTATGCCAGCTTCCGTTCAGATACATGAAGATTTATTTTTCTCTTTGAGCTACAGTAAAGCAACCCACCGGGTTTAAGATCATATCAATGTTTCCCTGTCAGCACATCCCACCCTTTAATTCGGCATGGAGCCGAACATACACTGCTTCGTTTTCTCCGTTTTTCAGTTGGTTGACATCCAGCAGTTAAATGTATTTTCGCCATTAACGTGGTTGCTATGTGAGTAGGAGGGACTAAAATTGATCCATTCTGACAAAACTAGACATGCAGTGAGTCTTTGGTTTCTCATTGTTACAAATAAATACGAAGAAAATAAACAGCACGCCCATTCTGACCCTACCGTCTGAATGCCGCAGCAGAGAGCAAGACTCCTCAGACCAGGCAATATTTTTTCGTCGTGTTCCTGTTCTTCTGGCAGGAGTGGCACCTGCTGTGCCAACGCTGGTTGGTGTCCAGAGGATTACCACTCTCTAGATGAGGGATGCCCAACTGATTTTACACCAAGGGCCACATGCAGCTCACGGTGATCTCAAGTGGACCAGACCAGTGAAGCTCCACCTTCTGTTAGAGCACAGAAGTTTAACTACAAATTTAATCTTTGAGAAAAGAAACGATGGACCCATTGTTACAAGAAAGGAACATTTCTGTTATTGTTTTTCTCTTACCTAATTAGTTTAATGTACTATAAATGATAGGAAACAGTCAAAACTTAAAACACAGTTAAAGCTCCAAAGCTGTCCAGTGGGCTGGATCGGAGTCTGCCATAAATATTATCTCTTTTTCAGATCATTTTGAATGCTGCAAATTCAGAAATCAATAGTTTGTGAAATATTCAGACCAGTGTGTCTGAATTAAATTGTCCGCAGGGGAGAAAGAAGAAATCTCAAGGTTTTTTTTACTCTCCGGATTTTTTTTGGTTGTCATTTAGGGACGAGTGTAAGAGCCAAGTGGAGAAATTTCCCTCTGCCTCTTTTAAGAAGTTTGCCTCAGAGCGAGATGCCTGGGCCTTCGTCAGAGGGATAGAGCCTTCCGCGGTTCCAGACGTGAAGAAAGGTGAATATTTTCTTACACTCTTCAAATACACACTCGAAAAGCTGTAATTAATTGGCGCCGGACCTGAAGCTGAACTCGGGGCATGTTGGCGCTTTAAGGGCCGTTAGTTTGATTCCAAGGATAAGTTAACCCAGCCACTGTGTCTGTTTGAGATGGTAATACAGTATGTAGGTCTGGATCCATGCAAACTAATTTCTGTAAGTGGTGTTTTTCCATACGGACACCAGACATCGTGGGAGAATCGGGCACCTGCTGCACACTGTTCTTGATGGGCTTTTTGTGTTTGCGGCTTTCAGTAACGCAGAGCGTGGAGTCAGACGTCACTCTGCTTCCTAAGCGAGGCCCGGAGCCGCTCGAGTACATCCCTCTTGGCAAAAAGAGATGTCACTCAGAGGAGGGGGCGGAGCACCAGCCCAAACGAGTCAAGCCATCGGAAAGCTCGACATCACAAAACACGTCATCAGGGAGCTCGGACGGATTCACATACATGGGTGAGATGAGAACGTTTTAATATTAGAGCTAAACTCCATTCACCATGATGTTATGGGTACGTAACCTGTAAGTGTTTAAATGTCAAATGTAGAAAATGGAAGCGATAAAACTTGAACTCCAGTCTGAGCTGTTCTGCGTTTTGCGTGCAGGCGACGCTGTGGTCGTTTACACCGACGGCTGCTGCTCGGGAAACGGACGGAGCGGAGCCCGGGCCGGCATCGGCGTCTACTGGGGATGCAACAACCCGCTGTGAGAATACGTGCACGCGTTACAACAAGCATGTTTCAAACAGTTCCTAAAATCTGCTCAGTCTAAACCTCCATAGAGAGAGTGTAGTCTAAAGAGTGTTTAAGGATAAATGGATGCATCAGTTCATCACACTTGTTGCCTCTGGCTTTATAGAAATGTTGCAGAGAGGCTGCAGGGAAGGCAGACCAACCAGCGCGCAGAGATACAGGTGAGATTCACACCTCAGCACGAGTGTTTCACTCTTTAAAGTCCAGTTAAAGCTCGGTGTCAGCGCTTCAGGTCTGCACTCAAACGGGACCTTTTATTTTTAGCACTAACACGGGCTCAGTTTCATTCTGTTGCTTTAGAGCCTTTTTATTGAGACCACCATGAATGTCCTTTTTTCATTTTGTGGGATGTTGTGTAGAGAGAAATTAAAGAAGTTGTTGTGTTTTAATATATTTTAATGGGAAGTGTGTTTTATTGGCTGTCAGGTAAAATCTACCTGATATTAGTGGTTTAAAACTACATGTTAGTGTAGTACTGGGGTTAAAGAGAGGCTGAGCCACTTTTAACTATTTTAAATTACTGAGCGCCACCTGCTGGTCATAGTTGGAACAAAACTAAAAATGGCTCCACGAGAATCAAGGTTTTAAGCGCACCTGAAAGGAGCAGATATGTAAGTGTACATGTTTATTGGAAAGAATAGCAAGATGCAGGCCTGCAAATGTGTGTTTGTCATTTTATGCTTGGATTTTTCTTTAAAGCATAACTAACCGTCGTCTCTGCTCTCGCTGCACCAGGCGGCCTGCAGAGCGCTGGAACAGGCCAAACAGAATAACATCAAGAAGCTGGTTTTATACACCGACAGCAAATTTACGATAAACGGTGAGTCACAAACTCCGAATCGAGTCAGGCTGCGGTCATGTTGCATCACGACTCTGAATGGGAGAAGTTTTTTTTCTTTTTGCTTCATGCAGGTGTGACCAGCTGGGTGAAGAACTGGAAGCTGAACGGCTGGAGGTTGAAATCTGGAGGTCAGATCACCAACAAAGACGACTTTATGAAGCTGGACAGGCTGAATGGACAGGTGGAGGTGGTCTGGGTAAGTGTCAGCCTTTCTCAGCAGACGGCGTCTTTAGATACACGCAGGCCAGAAGTAAACCATGTTTTTACGTTTACTGCAGGATGAGTTTGTACTGCAGTCTACCGCCCCCTGCTGGGAGGCGATAAATCTGTCCGTGGCCTGAAAAATGGCCACATGGGGGCACCGAAGGCTCAATCCAGTCAGATAGAGCAGGCAGCCGAACAGCTTTCCTCAGAGACCAAGACTGCAGATATCAAAGGGACAGTTCCAGTGGATTACTCGGATTAAGAGGATGTTTTGGGGTTTTTTTTTTCTATTGTAGGTTTTCTGAAATGTTATACTTCTGATGAGCAGATGAAATGTTACCCAAGTAATTTTTCTACATCTTCAAAACCGAAATCTAAGCATTCGGCTGCAGACGGGTTCAGCGTTCCTGTTTCATTTTGTTTGCCTGTTAGATTCCCGATTCAGCAAATCTCGTCTAAATTTGTATTCTTCGAATCAGCTGCAAATGATAAAAATGTTAAATAATAGAAACTCGCTGGTTTGTTAATAACACTGTTTAACAAGTACACATTTTCTACTAAAATATGCTAATGTTTGCTAATGTTTCTTTCGTTAGTGCTAATTAAATGTGCCAAATTGCATAAATGTTGAATAAACAACATTTTATTCAGACTAGTCTGACAAGAATGTTTAAAAGGTTCCTGCACAAGTATTGTTTTTTATTCCTCCTCTTGCTGCTGGATCATCGGGTTTTATTTTAATCGTACAAAGTCAGGCTGACACAAAGTTGACTGTCACTTATTTTCTGATTCAATTATTCGAATGATTAAAAATGTAAAATATACGTTAAAATACGAGTCCACAAATGACTCGGGAATGCCAGAACAAATTTCCAAAAGTGTTCAGCTGTATCGCGAGGGAAGACTTCAACCCCCTCGGTCCAAATTAGGCCCAAAAAAGGTGAATATTCAGGGTTTTTTGAAGGTGAAGTCAGAGAAATGTAGCATGTTTTTGCTCAGAAAATTGAACTTAAAATGAAGAGTTCATTATTAAAATTCCTCCATTTTTCTCCTGGTGGATTGTTTTAATGTGCTGTACCAAACAGGAATGAGTATTTCCAGGTAGTTTGATTTGGAGAAAGTGGGACACGTTAAAGTCTGAGTCAAAGGAAAGCAGCAGCATTGTTGTTAACGTCTTCTCTGATGGACGATCCGGTCATGACATAAACAGCCTGTTTTGAAGGTTGTGTCTATCAGGATGTAATGAAAACTCTTCTGCTCATTCGCAGGTCTTAAAATGATTTAAATGCAACGTGTGATGAGCACATGACCGCCCATGATTTAGCAGCAATAGCTTAAAGTAATCATATTTACTGTGACTGCATTACAGACTGCAGTACTAAATCCCACCGATGATAAAACGATGATTATAGGACTTAAATTTTGGTTAAACAGTCATTTGTTTAATGGTCACTGTGTTTCCAAGTGATTCTTTGTTAGTTGTTATTTTCATGCTTCCCTTCTGGTCCTCCTCCAGATGCACATTCCAGGTCACGCCGGCTACAGAGGCAACGAGGAGGCCGACAGGCTGTCGAGAGAAGGAGCGGCGCAGCCTCTGCAGCCGGAGCTCGAGGAAAGAGACGAGCGCCTTTAAAGGAATCTGCTGCAGGACTGTTTAACGCTGCTCTTTGGTTCTTTAGCTTTGAAACAAACCTTTCAAATAATTTAGTTTCTTCTCCGTTTCATGTGTGACTGTAGCGAAACTTGAAGGTTGGACAGAGTCCTGAATGCTTGTGTTCTGTTTTGTTTTTTTCTTTTGTTGAATGTAAATTGTGATTGTTTTGGGTCTGAATAAAGATTTTAAGTTTCGCCTGTTGTTTCCTGTATGTAGCAGGAAGTGAGAAGACAGTTTTTGTGTCTAAGAATCTGAGAGAAGTCGAGGAAATCAGGTGAGCTCAAAAAGGTTAAGGAGATGAAGAGGAAGTGTACACTCACAAAAAAAAAAATAAAAATTGGGTGTTTGTTACATTTTCAAAAGTCTAACTTGTAATTTAAACCAAACTATTTCATGTTTCTATGGTGAATGTGATTAAATCATGTAGGATCTGTATGAAATTGAACAAGTTAAATTTGTTCTTGTTGAGATGACACAATGATACAATCTAGTATGAGTGGTGATTACCTGGACTCACAAAATTCACATGAGATTTCAAGCCACGGGGAAATCATTGGAGTCATAAGAGGCAGACAGCTATACGTGTATGCTACTATTTATTGTTGTTCTGCTTCAAGCCTTGTAATCACAGTTTTCCTACTTCTGCTGAGCCTGGATTGACAGCTTGGTGGCACAGTGGTTAGCACTGTTGCCTCACAGCAAGAAGGTCCTGGATTCAAATCCACAATCTGGGAGTGGCTTCTCTCTGGGTCCTCCGGTTTCCTCCCACAGTTAAGTCATGCAGTTATTAGGGTTAACTGGTGATTCCAAATGACCCATATGTATGCACATGGTTGTTTATCTCTATGTGATAGAGTGGAAACCTGTCCATGTGTAACCTGTTGTAATTCCCGCAGCCCACCAGCAGGAGGCGCTCCAGGCCATCATTCAAACGCAGACAAAGGGCTCATGAGGATTTGGGGTTTATTTAAGGATCTCCTCGCGTGCTGATTGACACATTTTGATGAACGCCGTCCCAAACACGCCGGTGCTTGGGGAATATTGTTTTCAAATCACATGTAAGTAAAGTTTATTACAGTGAAACTGAAATGAGAACGAAGGCGTTGGAGATCTGCGTCAAAATCCAGAAAATCCTGTTGCTCTGTCACAAAATTAAACTGGGAGATGTCTACTCCCAGTCTGACAGACCAGTAATCGTTATCACATTAAACAATATTAACTCTCCTTATGCGCAGCTTATCACAGCAATCCTTGTTTCCTGGACTGCAGGTGTACGTTTATTTCAGTTTTATAAAATAGTTTTATTGTGAAAAATACCGTCGCTACATCAGCAGCAGGTAAACTCACCTCTGACATGCTGCCGAGGCCAAACATGAAACCTCCCACAGGCTCAAAGAGACGTGGTGTAATAACAAGTTGTTGTTTTTTCAATGACCCGTTCATTAAATTGAGCTCTTCAATCCTGCAGGCTCAGTCTGCAGGTCGGTGGCGTTTATAAAGAGTTTAAGAAAAGATGAAGAAAACAAAAGAACATGAGCATGGGCATCACCTTCAAAATAAAAGAGCAGCCATTGTATAAGAAAAGAGGAATTGTAAAAACAGGAGCATGAAGAATGAAAGGAAGACATCTGGAGAACCAACAGCTGACCAGGAGGAAGGACAGCACTGTCCCCCTTTATTGCTTAAAACGCTCGTCCTCAATTGATCTCCTGGCATCTTAGAGAGGAGCAGAGGAGTCAAAGCAACGGGCATTTAACTAAACGAGCCTCATTTTAAACCAACTAAGTAGCCTAACTACATCTTTATGTCTTTTGGAGGGGATAAAAATAAGCTAAATTATCAAAAAACTCCAAGGCACTCCCTTTTTATATGAAATTATAATTCATTAATCTCATGGCGTCATTATATTCAAACTAAAACTCTGACTCGTTTAGGCACACAGGCAATCACCTGGGAGAAAACAGACTCCATGAACACACCCACTCTTTTCTACTTGGTGCTCCACTAGTAGGAAACTTCCATTTAGGTGAGAGTGGAAAATTCCACCAGGAAAACTCCACCAATCGGAGGATTCTTCAATATCCTAGAATCAACCAAAACGAATAACATTCAATCCAAATCAGATGAGAAAAACATCACACAGATAAAACAGGTGTTAGAACATAAAAAAAACCAAAACTCATTTACTGTAAATCGGGATATTCAGGGGTCTGAATAGTTTCCTTTTGGTTAAGATGCCTTTTGCTTCAACATGTGATCAATCCAAGGGTTGCTATTATGATAGTCCAGGCAATGCTTGGAGGTAATTAATGTTACCTGTGTCTATAGGATATTTTATATTCCCAAATTAAACAGTGATTTAAATAAACATGCACTGCTTAAGGAGTCCTCCTCCTGTATGTTCCAGCCATGCTGTGGCTTATTCTCATACTTAAAGGTAAACACCCTCCCTTTGAGGATACATCGGTACCTCCTTGATCATGTCTCCTCCATCCCCCGGATGCTTTTTAACAACTGAGACGCACTGAGATTGATTTAGGTGTCACAAGCAGGAGGACGGAGCAGACGAGGAGCTACAAATTAGAGAAATGCGAAAGGCGATTGGACACAAGTGAAGCTAACAAGGGCAGGAGAGAAACCTGACACAGGTATAAACAATCAGGAAATCAGAGCGGTGAAGACAGGAAGTCAAGCCAATTAACATGAAAAGAGGGGCCAAAATTCAACAAAGACAGTCTTGAGATGACTGTCTCTGTGAACTGAAGCTATAAACAAAATTTAATTACAGTAAAGTTAAGTACATTTCTTTTTATATTTTTATTAGTTTATTTTTCGTAACATAAGGCACACCGTATTATAAGGCACATTAAGTGAAACAAAACAGTCAGATAAGTCAAACTTTGCTTAACTCATCCTTTCTTCCTCCACTTCCGTACCATTGATTCATTAATGTTGAATTATCTGGCAGCTGCTCTGTTCCCATGTTGTTGCAGTATATGAATGACTAACCTGGTATCGTGGTTGTGGTTGTTCTCCTGACTGAAGTTTGGTCCATTTACAGCATCCTGCCATGCGACTGCATTTGTTCATCCTCCAGCTTCACTGTGTTTATGTTATGCTAACATAGCTGTGTCACTAGCGATCATGCAGCACATCATTATATACCAACTAGTCCAACTTCAGTAACCCTACAAACGTCACTGCTGTTGAGTTTTCTGTCTTCGTTTATGTTGGAAGTGATAGCAGAGCTGTACACTTTATTTTTTTTCAGAAATCTCTCAGAACACAGTATATCATGTTTAGGTGGAAACTAGCAAGCTAACGTCCTGCTAACTTCTAACTCCTGGATGTTAAACTTAATTGTTACACCTGGTAAAGCAGTAACGCTGATCATTTATTATTAAAGATGAAAGAATTTAGAGAGTTTTTAACTCTCGGTGATGCTGCAGTGTTCGTTTGACTTTGGGACCTTAAGGGGACAGAGTTTTGGACCCAGATTCCTCCACGAGGCTCCTGACTACGATAGCCGAAATGCTCCAACAATCCGTCAAGCGGTGCGGTCATACTAAAACATTTTTTGACAGATTTTTGAGCGCCGTGTACCACATAAAATTTGTTCGAGGTTGGTAAACACAACCAGAATTCATACATAAGGTGCACTGATGATTTTTGAGAAAATTAAAGGATTTTAAGTTTGGTTTAAAATGCGAAAAATACAGTACTCAGCTTGGCAGGAGTTACATGTGCTCATGTTAACCAGTTATAAAGTGCTGATCTGGGGCTGCACCAGCTGAGATTTCAGTTTCCAGTATCTCAGGTCCAGTGTCTTTAATATGCTGTGTTGTTGTAGGCATCGCTGCTAATTGGGTAATGCTTCATACGCACTCGCAGAATGAGAATAAAAGTACTTAAAAACAGACAAGCCTAAAAAATAAACTCGGCAATATTTTAAGAAAAGCTCAGTGAATCAGATGCGTTAAATATTCCCGGTGGATGACTAACATTGTCTTGAGGAGGAGCCAGCGCTGGAGCTGGAACGCGATCCAGCATGTGGGATGTTCTCGTGATAACCCTTTGCAATCAATTTATTTAAATTGTGCTTCCTAATATTAGCAATCAGGGGGCAAAAAAATTGATGTTTTAACTGACACACATAAAAAAATAATGAAATTCTTTGCTTTTTGGATTTTAAGACATGGGCTTGGGTTTGTGGCTTCATAGGATTAAAAATGACACTTTTTCATGGCAGGCATGTTCTTTTAAACATTTTAGAAAACCCATCTAAATGTCTTCTTCTTCCCCATGAGGCCCAAACCTTCTGCAGCAGGACTTGTTGTTCTACTCGTGGCTGAAGTTAGTTTTTCATCTGCGGCTGCTTCAGAAGGAATTTAGGACCAATCAGATGCCTCCCTAATATTATTGGATAATGAATGAAACGTCATGTAGGCCTAAAACTTCTGCACACACTGAGAAAATCTTTGTTTCTCCAACACGGAGAAAGAGGAATTGGACTCCTTCCTTCTCCTCCTCCTCCATTTTCCTGCAGCCCTTCGATTGGTCGATTGTCGATGTTGGAACCAGGACAGAGGCTCCGGGTTTCTCGCTCTGACCTCGACCGCTGCCTTCCGGCAAGCGTGGGGCACCGCGACCCCGCCAGAGGCAGCCCAGTCTGATAGAGAATGCCTCTGAGGGTCAAAGGTCACCCCGCAGCAGCTTCACCTCCTCGTTGGCTGAGACTCGTTAGCACTCCTCCTCAACACACACATGCCTCCTTAGCTGACTGAGCTCTGGCATCGTTCCGCCGCTGCCCTGCTGGAGGGGAGGAAGACCAAACAAACTGCAAAGAAACTTAACTAACCAGACATTAGAAACATCCTGCTCTCACTTCAGCTGGAGGTTTTGTCAATTTTTAGACCATCTGCTCTAAAATAAACCACAATGTTCTGCCGGGGTTGCGGAACTCTCTGACACCGCCAACCGTCTGACACTGAGCGGGGGATGTTCGCTCAAGTGCTCGCAGTGCTGACGGGGAGAAAAGAAAACTTCACGCGGGCGTTCAGCCGCTTGACAGGAAATCAACCCGGTCTACGCCGCTGCGTTAGCCAAGTCGCTCGAGTACAAGTAAAGTCTCACGAAGTTTGAGGCTTTGGAGTTAAGGTCCTGCTTTCGGTCGTGTGCAGGTTTACGCGGCTGCACTAAAGTTCCTTAGAGGTTAGAGCTAAAGTGTCTCACAAGGTGCTACGCAGAGCTTTGCACGGCCGCATCTACGCGTTGTAGCTCTCTTCTGTCACCAGGGGGCAGTGTTGAGAATATTCATAATACATCGATCTTTGTCCTGTTGCTGGTCCTTCGGCCACAAGTAGGACACAGATAACTTCTTTGCACTGAAATGAAACACAGTGTTGGAAACAAGTAAAACTCTACTGCAGCAGCGCTCTGTGCCCCTCATGCAAGTTTTTTTGATCTTTTATTTAGCACCTTTTTCTCTTTGTGGTGAGCTCCGATGTGGTTCTCCTTCCCTGTTCAAGTAAACTTTTTAACCAGTCAGCAGTCTACCGACACAGAGCTACATGCTGTTGGCTTTTTGGAGGACGCTGTGCTGGTTGAATTCCCATGATGGACCCCACTGTGTAGCTGTAGAGCTACACAAATGGACACCAGTGCAGGACCAATAACTGTAAACTTTATCCTTAAGTCACTTCGGTCATGTCTAAGTGTTGGAGTCCATAAACCCTGGGGCGTTTTCATCTGTGCTGCTGCTTAGCACTGGACACTTAATGGGCGTGTCACAGCATGTGCTCTCCCTCTGCCACCACTCTGCAAACAACCGATGAACTTTACGCTCTCAGATTCTCAGACGCTTGCAAACTTATGTGCAGTCTTTCAGCCAATCACTTTTCCCCATGTGCTCTGCAACGTTTAAAGCTGCAGATACAACTTCATGCAGAAAACTAGCAGTATCCATGTTGCCCAAGATCAAACATGATCCTACTAACTAGTTGTTATATGGCATTTTGTCCCCTACACGAGCTTTATACAACATGCCTCATTCATACAAACCTTATTTTTTTCTATGCTTAAGTGCTTCCTGTGCAACATTCACACTCAGGCGAACGCACCGGAGAAGCAGTTTAGGGTTCAGTAGGCTGCTCCGGATTGCTTTGTCACACAGTCTGGAGCAGCCAGGGAATGAACCGGCAACCTTCTGTTTCATGAATGAGCTGCTGTACCTCCTGGCCTTTACTTGAATCCACAGCGAGCCTGGACACACAGAGAGTGAATGGGAGATGTGGACCTAGTGTTGTTTTTCAAAGCTGCCGCGGCGGCTCATTTACACACTGAGGAATGACATCAGTGAGACGGGCCTGACACTCCCAACTCATCATTTTCAACATGCGGGGTTTGTGTTCTATTCAATTCAATTTTATTTATATAGCCCCAGATCACAACAACAGTCGCCTCAAGGCGCTTTATATTGTACAATAGTACATACAGAGAAAACCCAACAATCATATGACCCCCTATGAGCAAGCACTTTGGCGACGATGGGAAGGAAAAACTCCCTTTTAACAGGAAGAAACCTCCGGCAGAACCAGGCTCAGGGAGGGGCGGGGCCATCTGCTGCGACCGGTTGGGGTGAGAGAAGAAAAGAACAGGATAAAGACATGCTGTGGAAGAGAGACAGAGATTAAATGATTAAAGATTCTGGAAGGTAAATCAATCTCGGTGTCTCAGCCTGAGCTCTTAAAGGCTGAGTCAAGTCAAAGTTTATTTCTATAACACGTTTACTTTACTTTACGTGTGCTATAAAATCACTAAATCAACAACAGATATGCAGTAAAACACACAATAGAACGTACATTTAAAATATTATTATATATTAAATTCTACTCATTTAGAAAAAAAAAAGCCATCATGACAAAGGAGGTTTTTGAGATTGTTTTGAAAATCACAGAGTGTCTGGCCAACTCTTCTATGAAACGTTAGGGATGACCCCGGGAACAGAGCAGTGTGTTCATAGGTCCAAACAGAAAGGACGCTGGAGGATGAGAGCATGCCCGAGCCTCGTGTCTGAGTTTGTGAAGCCGTGTTAAGTCTGAGTTCATGTCAGTCGTCATCCTCCGAGGTATTGTCAGAAGTATCTGGGGTCTTATCACTGGTTGAGCTGGTCTGAGCTCACGAGCCAGGCTCCTGCTCTAAAATGATTTCTTCCCCATCTCTCCAGTCACTGGTGCTTCTTTTTTCATCCGGCAGGAAGCAGAAGTGCAGCTCAGCATGGCGTCAACGGCGATCAGGGCACAGAAGGAGTCAAAATCAAAGATGGTGAGATGTGAGGTGGCATCTGTTTCCATGACAGTCGTCTGCGTCCAGCTCCCTGCACAGGCAGAAAATCCAATCCAGGGTGATTTTCAGGTGACTGTGGAATATTTCACAGGGCTAACTGAGCGCTTTGTGTCTGTTTTTGTTACCCTCAGTTATAACATATATATTTTCCCCTCATAAAAGAGGTTTTCACTACTTTACTGGGGGGGGTCAGACCCACCGCACGTCCTGATCGCTGTAATTCAAACCTGGCGGTTAACGTTTCCTAAAGATTTTTGTGCTTTTTATTGACTCCTCTGGTTTCCTAAGAGGAAGGCATTGGCCAAAAACTCCCTGAATTGTTAAATAATTTGCTCCCATCGGGATCAGATTTTTTAAATTTCTTTTTTCGCTTTAACAAATCAAGCAAAGAGGCAGCTGCTCAGATTTTCCTCTCTGGGTAAATTTGTGTTAATCAATGAAATCAGAAAATACTCGAGGTCAAAACCCTGCAAGCTCTCAGCTCATTAGGGAGCTAACACATTTATCTTTAACAAATAAAATCTCAATTTGTTCCCCTGTGCTGATGTTAATCAGTCATGCTGACATCAGCCTTTTTCCACAAATTTGAAGCATAGTATGTAAACGTATGTAGTCTGACCCTTTAGTCTTCGTGGCCATACGGCCTTGTGGTGGTATTTCCTGGCAACAAAGGATACAAAGATTCTCTGCTTTTAACGCTTGGACGGATGAATGTGTTGGTCGGCCAGGTCACTGAACGCACCGTCGGCCTCAGTCGGACTCTCTGTCTGATCAATTTTTCCTTCATACCCACCAATCAGCGGATCAGCTATTTGCAGTTTGGCAGGTTCCCGTCATCCGGGGCTTCATTATCTCGTCTCCCTGCTGATTTGCATCGCAGACAGAAACGTATGAATCAATCTGTGCCCTCGTGGAAAGTTTGGCAGGCTCAGCGCCCCTGCAGCCATCTCGGCGTTTGTAAAGTTTCACTCCAAAATGAGATTTCAAGCATTTCAAAATTATGACGCCCACTCTGATTTAAAAAAAAGAAAAAAAAGAAGAAGAACCCAGATTCTGCCATGAAAGTAAAACTCATTATGGAAATACATTGAACTTATTGACTATTCATGGGATTTGCCTGCAAACGACGGGAAGTTTCCAGAAGGGTGTCTGTGGTTTTGAGATGCACAGAGGTAAATTTGTCATAAGTAATTATTTGTTTGGGTGACTGTATTACAGTCTGTGTTATTAAATAGAGAGTAAAGTTACAGTAAATATCAGACTCTAATTTACCTATAGGTGTCCTCTTCTGCATTTTTTTAATGCAACATAATTATAGGAATGAAAAGAAATCAGTACTTTGTATTGATCTGTGGCACAGGTGAGCGGTGGTTGACTCTCACTTGCACGTTCAGCAGCTGTGAACGTGAATGACGGACTGACACCCCGACCTGAAAAATGTATTTAGATGAAGGATGAATGGGTTATTTTGTATAGATAAGAAAAGAAAGATGCTATTTATGGAGCGGGTTACGATGACCTCGAGGTTTCAAAATACAAGAACAAAAAGAAAAGAAGAAGTTTTGGGAAAAGCATTTCAGGGAATACAAAAATACCACATCATAATGCATCATTTTGGAAATGTAACAAAATTGTGTAAAAGACAGTAACAAAACATAAAATACTTATTTCTTAATTCTAACTTAACCATGGATGTTTTTTATTTTACTTAATGTAATCAGTTGCCTTAAGGTGCTTTGCGTGCTTTATGTTGGAGCCGCGGTAAAGGTCCCACAGTAATGCAGAGAAAAGGCCAACAGGTCCTCCATCGTGTTTCTCTGAATGTTCCTGAGGAGGTGCTGCACCGCCGAGGGAGGCCGCTGCCATCTGGACGTGCTGTTGCCATGAAGGTCTAACATCCACATGAAAGCCAGGATCCGAGGCTGATCAGCAAAACCGCGTATTGTAACGAGATCATCAGTGTTAACCGCTTCCCCCGCCAGCGGTTTCAATCGATCGCGTGTACATTTGTGTGTTTTTTAAGGTTTTACAACCTCACAATGAAATAATATGCATGGAGCTGAGAGCCACAGCCTGAATAGAGAAATCAGACGGTATGAAGAGACAGACTATTGTGAAAGAAACTCCACTTTAATATAAAGAAATCCCTCAAGAAGCAAAAAAGGACAAAATGCTCTTTTTAATATCTTTTACATGCGCCGACAAAACTGCTTATAAATGATTCAGTGAGTACTGCAAGTCATCTCTGAGGGTACTACAACTTCTGCGCTCTCTAATACTGATCAGGCTGTGCTGAGGTCCAACAAACGACAGCGACACTTGTTCCCTTACTCACTCGTGGGTCCCTTAACAGACTCATCATTCTTGCCTGGACACACGAACGCTATCGGAGCCAGCAGTTCCCAGAGAAGAAACGAGCCTCTCAATCCATCAACACCATTAACATCATTAGGTTGCCATGACCTGGCCATGATAATATCTCTACCAGAACTTTCCCAACTCTTCTGATTATGAGATCTTGTTACTGGAAATCTTAACAGGTCAAAATAGGAAACTCACAGGTGTAAATAATAAAATTAACGATGACTGATTTGCATTTAACTTGCTGGTCCAGTGTCAAACTTCAGGCTACAGACTGTGAAACTTCAAAAAACATATGCAACATAAACTTAGGCAGGTGGTCAGGAGTGTGTAGGCTGCAGTGATGATAGTGCCCACTGAATCAGTTCCTCTGTTCTTTATGTTTGTGTCCTCCAGAGCACACACACACCACACATCTCCTTTGCTGGAATCCTCTAGATTTGGTTTTGCACAGTTTACTTTCATCTTTGGATTGAATTAGCTTCTCTTTGTTTCTCCCAACGGTGGCACGACTTAAGTTTTGGCAACCTTTAAACTGTGATCTTCTCGCCTTTTTAGACTTTTAGACCTCATGAGATCATTTCAACAGCCATCTCTGAAACTTTCTCGCTGTGCAACATGACACTGCAGTTTCGGAGCTGCGACCAAACACATCGCCGCTGTTTTTTCACGCTGGTCATCTTGCACACTGTACACCGGACGTCATGCCAAAGTCCGCCTTAGAGCCAGGAAGCAGCCTTGTTGCGGGACTAAGATGAAACATGATTCAATCGCTTTACTCAGTTTAAAAATTCAGTTACATTTTTCCAAAAACTTCAATCCTAATTTCCAAACACGCCAGTTTGTACTAAAGTATGTTGAGTGCGCCGTGCGCTTGCAGGGCTGCCCGGCCTGTGTGACTAAACCAGCCAAATACCAAACCATACCAAATACGTGATATAATGTATAACATGTTTTTTTTTTCATGCAAAATCGATTCAACTTGCATCAATTCAGCAAAGCAGCACCATTTCCATGGCAAAACTAAAAATGACAATATTTGACTGTTACGCTGGCTCATTGCTCAATGATGCTGGTCATGGTTTCATTCAGCGACATAAGATCTAAGAGCTAATTTAAGCTAGTGGTCTGTTAGTTCAGTCCCATTAAACCCTCAAACATCTTTTTCTTTGCACTCTTTACTTTCACTTTTTGTGGTAAGTGGTGAAAATTTAGCTAAACTTATAAGCTTGCTGATTTTGGCTTAAACATGACCCCTCATTATCCAGCCAAAGCATTCACACCAGGACGTTCACTTGTGAGGACAAATAAATAGTCTGAGTCCTTAAAAAAGAAAAGTAAATATATACAGTAAGTTACTTAATCACTTGCTAGAAAAAGTAATTTGTTACACAGTCCACTGCATGACTTCTGCATTACTCTTTAAGATGACCTGAAAAGCATTGTCACATCATTACCAGTCAACTATAAAAACCATAGTTCAATACAACAGCACAAATCCCCGAGGACAGAAACAATCTCGCTTTTAGTTTTTAGTAATGAACAATAAACCAACACCTCCACCTGTGCAGCTAAAGGATAAAAACATTCTTCCTGCCCTGCGTGCAGATGACTACAGAACTGCGGTAACAGCATTATAGTAACTGTAACTAAGTGCTGAATTTATCATAGTAACACACTACATTACTGTGTTACTATTTTATCTATTTTTTTAGCACACAAAAACTGTTAGCCTCCGCTCAAGCTAACGACATCTGTGTAACGTGAACCCCGACTGCTCCCCCTGGTGGTGGCATGTTTTACAGCCCAAATAACTCAACCTCATTGGCTTAGCTTGGCTGATAGCAAAACAATAAATTCTGACTTTATTTTAAAACTGCTGAATTCTGTACGGAAGAGGATTAGGGTCACTGGGGGAAAAAAAAAAGAATTCTGAGATTAAAGTCAGAATTCTTCTTTTTTTTCTCAGAATTCTGACTTTAATCTCAGAATTTTTTTTTTCCAGTGGCCCTAATCCTCTTCCGTAATTCTGCGTCCAAATCATAGCTGGTATAAAAGATGGACATAGTGACTGTGATGTCACCAAATGGTGTATGAAGCTATGAAGCCTGGAGCTGGGCAATTTTCTCCTTGGTGTTTTGAAACCAATAAGCGCACCATGGATAATCGTCCTCTGACTCTTTTATGAAACTGACTTAATCTTCAATATTACCTGAAAGCAGAGGGATAAAAAAGACAGAGGCATGTCTTTCTTACATCTTTTACCCTGTATACGGTTACAGCAGCTCTTATTCACTCCAACAGAAGCAGTGTAACTGACGTGAACAGCTTTCTCTGTTCAAGGCTGTGGCTCCCCATCCTCTTAAAAGCATATATTCATATTTAGCTCTGCACGGAAGAGTTGCATGTTTGTGCTCGATTTCCCAGCACCGTGTATGAACTGAGCAGTCATTGTTAATACTCGTGCCTTTCTAACTGTAACACGTGTAAACGTCCACCGTGAGACGCTGCCGGAGGCATAAGAGAATACGGTGGCTGCTTGTTTGTGATCTGTAGAAAGGAGGAAAGTACCGGTCGTTTTCAGGCCCACGCAGGCCTCAGCACGGCTGAGGTGAGGCCAAGGTCGTCAGGGTGGAGGTGCTGCAGTGCCATCCATCAGCTGCCAGGGCTCCAATTATGCAGCAGAGTCCTAACCAAGCGTGAGATGTCATTACACAGATGGAGCTCTAGAGGAGAGAGAGTGAGTCTGCATCTGTTTGTCTGTCAGGCTGCATCAGTGTTCATCTGTGTGTGTGTGTGTGTGTGTGTGTGTACATTCATTATCTGAGGCAGGATAGCTGGAAACAGTCTTGTCTATAGTATTCTTTATGTGTGAACAGATGCTTCCAGCTGTGGGCTGGCATATGATAATCTGTGTTGCTTTTTAATGTCACCTGTGAATTCTTAACATGATGGATGAATCTACCTCTGCATTACTTACCGCGCAGTAAAGACAGAGCTCCACCAGGCTGTGTGTGCACAGTGTGTGGGCAGCTGTTGTCAACATTCAAACAGTGACAAGAGTTTGGTGTTTGGCAAACCTAAGTCTCTGTGGACTCTCCGAGTCAGGCCTGAGCAACAGCAAAGTTAAAGCAACGTCAACAATTAGCTTGCTGACAATGACGTTTTTAGGGATTACTCTGACACGAGTAGAGGCAAATTTACAACAATGCTCCTCGACATTTACGCCTAAAAGAAAGTGTCTGTTTGCAATCTGTAGTGACCTGCTGAACTTATCCAGTTACTTTAATATTTGCAATAATTTTTCTTTTTCCTGTTTTGATTGTGACACAATATTGAACATTTTGAACTGTATATTTATGCATTATTTGTTTATTTTACTTGTACAGCAATAATATACACACATACATGTGTTGTTTTTTTAACATGGCACCTTTTAAAAAGTAGGGTTTAGCTTCCAAACTGCAGAGCAGAGTCATTACGGTCAAATATTCATTTATTTATTCAGATAACATCACTATCAATGTTTCTATAGACCAGGGCTGGGGGAACTCCAGGCCTCGAGGGCCGGTGTCCTGCAGGTTTTAGATGCATCCTTGATCCAACACAGCTGATTTAAAAGGCTAAATGACCTCCTCAGCATGTCTTGAAGTTCTCGTGAGGTCTGCTAATGCACTAATCATTTGACCCAAGGTGATATCTAAAACCTGCAGGACACCTTAAGGCTTGGAGTTCCCCCCCCCTGCTATAGACCCTCATGGACAGTACAGTATATGTAGGTATATATGACAGTATAATACCTTTATGTACACCAAAATCAAGGTGCCAGTTCCTCTAGTGGCCACTTGAGGCTGAGAAGATGGAAAGAGCTTTGAATCCTCGAGGTAAGTTTTTCACCATCATCGTCTTGGTTTCCTGTTATTATGTGATGGGATGCTCATTAGCTAAAGAGGATACGATGGATAACATCCGCCTGGAACCATAACATGACCAAGACTTACAAAACAGATTTCATTTTGAATACATTATTTTATATATAATAGGATTAGTTGAGGTTTTAATAATTAATTTTAATAGGATTCCAATTAAAATCGATTTTAGCTTGAATAAAGCAATATCGATTGCCGAAAATGATGCCAAATTGCAAAATGCTTAGCTGTATCTCTAATAGAAACCTCTGTAACTTTGCTCTGCTTCACTTCAGGTAATGTTCACATGTTGATTCATGGTTTTCTTCCCTTTTTGTTCTACTGCAGAATATTTATTTAAGGTTATCTGCTATAAAAAGCCAGGCCAGGAAAATCTCCTTCAAGTCTTTCTGTGTTTTATCCTCAGTTACTTTGACACAAAGACATCTGCTGTGGTGCTCACACCTCTGATGAAGTCTCACATGTATCAGTGCTGATGAATGATCAGAATTATTTTGGTTCCGACTGAGTCAAAATTAAATTGAATCGAATTGAATCGAACCAAATCGAATCGTGACCTTGTGAATCGGAATCGAACCAATTATAGAAGTCAGTGATGATACCGAGCCCTAAAGAGGACCCAGAATGAAGAACTGAGCCCATAAACTCATCAGGTAAATGTCTACAGCGGTCATATCAGAAAAGCTGTTTTCCCATGAACTTCTATAGGACCAGAAGCCTTTTTGTGGCCACAACTATCGCCATCTGGTGGCCTTAAAAATCCATGATGGGGCTCAAATTCCAGTGTCCTGGTCAAAATTTGTGTTTCTGGCTCGCAGAGGGCAGGAACAAACGATGTCACTGTTTGGTTACAGGACTTATTAGAGGAAAGGGAACAGTAATTGTGGAGGAACATAAAAATAGTCCAGTGGAAAATTCCCCACTGTGACTCTCAGGAGGCTCTGAGGCGACCAAATGCTGAAACAGAAACACAAGATCAGAATTATCATAAAAAAAAGACTCGAAAAGGTTTTTACATCAGAGGAAAACACTCAGCTGTCTCCAGCATCAAACACCAAACTCCCACTTTCACCTCCTCACCAAAACTGACTCATAAACTTCTTCTAATTGCTGCTTTCAGCGTTTGAACTCGGCACCGTGAGCGCCCGGCGTCCTCATTATGAGAAGAGGTGAATTGTGGGTAGAATCTGCGGGTGGTTTGACAGCCCGCTGTGAGCGCTGATGTTTCAAAATGCGGGAAACAGGAGGAGGGAGACGAAAGAGAGGACGGACGAGATGGAACAAAAAAAAAGAGATTAGAATTGGGGGAAAAAAGCTGGCGAGGGCGAGGAGCGAGGAAAAAAAGACGTGGGAAAGGAAGGAGATGACAGCGAGGGAATGGGGAGAGATTTGAGGAAACATACGGCAAAGATAGACAGAAACAAAGAGATGAGGAGGAAGAGAAGGAGGGGGAAGAGGAACTTTGGGAGGGCGCGGTGGATAAATCTGAGAAGAAAACCAGGTGGAAAAATAAAGGTGGTGGAAACAAAGTAAAGAAAAGTACAGGCAGGGGGGGGAATCAAAGAAAGAGTGAATACCTGGTCACTTAGAAACGGCCCTGTATGATTATCCAGTGATCACGTGTGTGGGAAGTTCTTATTTTGAAGTATTAACTAAGTTAACTTCTATCTTAATAGTCACCACAGCGGATCATCTTGCTCCATCTCACCCAATCACCAGCATCCTCTTCTTTCACACCAACCTTTGCATGAATCTGCTCTGTGATCTTCTCCTCCTGCCCGGGAGCTCTTCAGTTTTCAACATCCTTTGTCCGAAATACCCACCGTGCCTCCTCTGCACAAAACCGCATGCATGGAATAACATGTCATATCTAATAAAACGACTTTCTTAGAAAGAATTAGCCTACTTTGACCCCCCCCCAAACATAATGTTTTAAAAAGCCTTTTTCCTCCCCGATAATCCGAGTACCACGTCTCTCTTCTATAATATCAGATAAAATGATGAGGTGATGACATTTATATCCAAAGAAAAGTGAAAGGTTGCTTTTACCGTGACATCCAAATGTTCAGCAAAAAGACTTTTCTGGACATTCTGCAGAAATTCTTCCATGACTCGGTGACAAAAGGGGATGCTGTGACCGTAGTTCATATTTGGTCAGATACTGACTCGGTGACACTAATCTTTATACTTTTGTGGCTGCACAGCTCTTCTGTGCTGCTGGGTTGAAAATGTGTTAGAGTTTGTAGCTTTGAAACAGATTTGAAGCACTCTCTGCTGTCTGTGTTTGTTTCCACTGGCCCGGCTTTGATTAAATATTTGGATTGCTTTTAGATTTTTATATTAGCCCCTTGTGTCCTCTGCATTGTCTCTCCCCTGCAAAATTGCTTAAAGCTGAAGCAGAAGGGGCTGAAATGTTATTTTTATTTAATGGCCAGCAGAGGGCGACTCCTTGGTTTGCAAAAAAAGGGAGATTTGTATTGAAATCTACCAGAAAGTGAATATTTTGTATCCTTGGTCTGTGACTTCAGAAAACACTTAGTCTCAATCTAGAGTCTCGTCTTTTTGATTAAAGCATGATACTCATTTGCCATTGCACAGAATGTCCCTCGACTTCTCAGTCCACTCTGCTCTGCGCTTTTTATGTCTAGGCTAAAACAAAAAGAGGGTGACGGCAGAAAGACTCATGGGTGAGGCGCCTGTGGCTATGTCCATCTTGTGCATACAGTGGGTGAGGGGGACGGCAGCAAATCAGCCGGGAGTTAAGTATTTCTTTAAATATGCAACTCTCTGCAGTGACAAATGACAAGTCACCTGCTTGGATGTACGTTATTACTCTCCAGCTCTGCTCTCAGCTCTGCATGGGTTAGAAATGGGACTGTGCGGGTACTGCGAGCTGCCTGGTGGCTGTTAAAATGCTGCTCAGGTCTGCAGCAGGCTGAGATCCAGTGAGACAGCCGGCAGCAAAAAGGCAGACAGCCTGAATCCCAAGCACGCATCCTGCCTGCCTCGACGGAAAACATCTTCATCCACGCAGCTCAGCTGGCAGCGGGAATTTTGCAATCAGACTTTTTAGTTGGAGGCAAGATTATTGGAGGGAAGACAGGGCTGATGGGAAATGTGGTCTTAATTTAACCAAACGCAACCAGCATCGATGCAGAGCGGCTCTTCGTCTGCTTCCGTAAAGGCCCGTGGTGTGTGCCACAGGCCTGCATATTTCTGCATGAATTAACTGATTTTTGGCTCATTTCTCCACTCGGCATCAAGCACATAACTTGCTTGAGGGGGACCAGATCTTCCCAGTCATATGCAGTCATATGAAGAATTATTATTTCGTAGGCGTATTGTAATTGAATAAGAGGGAAAATATCTCCGGCGTTGTGTGAATTTTAGTTTCTTCTCCATGTGAAAGTGCCGTTGAAATGAAAAAGGTGAAATATGGGGGTTTCAGACTCCACCAGTGAGACATAACAATAAATAAACACTCTTCTTTTGAAGTCAGACTCTCCTTTGAGTTTGAATTCGACTAATCGATCACAGAGTAATTTCCTGAGGTCAGCTGGTACTCGTTTACTCATCCAGTTGGCAAATCCCACAGAAGATGTGGTCTTTAAGCTGCTTCAGCCTGGCTGAGTGTTTGGTCCATGGCTTACTTTTGACAGCAAACCTTGATTTACAGTCACGTTTTTTTGACTTTAACATCATGATTTAGGCATCCACATTCCTTCAGTTTACAAAGTATCTCATTTTCATTGACATCAAATGCCAAATGTGTCCATATGTGTGCTGTTCTGTTCCTCCCAAGCGCCAACATTTTGTTGTGTTTTCATGAAAAACAGGGAGCGCAGAAGTTAGATTTCCTGGGGCGGACCACTCTTACTGCACTCGGAGATTACTTCTGCTTGGATCGCTTCCAAACTCGTGTCGCCCTTCGACACAACTTAATAAATTCTGATTGGGTCTCATCTCTTCAGAATATTTTCACAGTTATCATTTTGTTATCATAGCTGTGCTGTTGGTCCCACGAAGACCCTACAGACTGCCGTCCACATGCTGCAGCTGTTTTCCACCATCGGCGGCTGCTGAGACAAGCAGCATGTCTGTGGGCTACTCTCGGGTCTTCTCTTGAGAGAAACCGAAGTTCTAACACAGTAAGAAGCGAAAATGAATTGTTAAAAGCGAGGAAAGGTGGCGCCCACGTGGCTGAGCCGGCACCAAAGCCTGGAATCCTTTCGAGGCCACTCCAGACCGTTTCCTGTGTGCCGCTCAGCCATCAGCCTGTGCGCAGCATCACCTGATTAGAGGTAAACGTTCTTTGTTTTTTGGGGGAACTGTGTTATGGTCATTACTCAAGTCAACACGCAATCAGCTTTAACACCACTCTGAGTTCTTCACAGGCTTCGTGTTAGCACGCTGTCTTTGCTTTTCAAGCTTCGTGGAATAACAGAGAAACTATCGTGCAAACCTGCGCCGCAAAAGTTTTAGACCGCTCTGTTATTTTTCTTCTCAATTTAACACAAGAAGTCGAGCCATCATCCCGTTTCTCACTCCGTTGTCCCCGGTGGCCGATCTGTCCTGTGTTGGAGACTTGCTGTTAATCTGCTCGTGCCTGGCTTTCCATGTACACATGTGGAACGTCGAGCCGGTCCCAGAGCAGAGACATGCCACCAAATATAAATTACAGCAGATGGAAATGCTGATCTTATTTTGACTTGCGGCCCTCGCTGATATTTTTGGGGGGTGAGGAAGTGAGCCAAATATTTCTAAATTATTCTTTTTCTGCTTTGCATATTTCCACTGATGGAGACCTCGGCGTATGTAGAAATCATCTGCAGACTGTGCAGCAGTTTATGTGTTAACAAAGACAGACATTTATAGATGCTTCAGAGTCTGTAATCGTTTTGATTTTTTTTTTTGTGTTGCTTTGATTTTGTGCTTTGTCGAAATCCTTTAAAGCGACTAAAATGAAAGGCATAAAAAAAAACATCAAGCAAGGATGTGAGTTTGGTTTCAGATCCAGTTACAGCTGCTGTGTAAATCACTGCAAAAACCCAGCATAATAAATGATTGTAATTTAGTGCAGTCATGACTATAAAAAGGTGTGTCCCATGCACTGCATGTCTTTGGAGAAGAGTTAGTGAAAATAAATCACTTTTAGTCAGAATTCGTTTTATCTTAAAAACAAAAACTGGAGTGGAGCCTGTTTCTCAGGCTTCACACAGCTCAGACAACCTCCTTAAATAATCCAGGGTGCTCGAGAGAATATGGCTGTAAGCATCCATAAAATAAGGCAGGGCAGCCTGCAGACTGCCTGAGAGCCAGAACCCAGGGCAACAAAAAAGTTATACACTAAAGTTTCCAAGTAAATTAATTCGGACAGAAGTTTCAGAAAATCATCAAAAGAAAGTGAAAATGCATGTGAATACTATCTGTTGGTTAATTTAGATTAGTTGGGTAATGTCAGCATCGTTCTAACAGTTAAGGTTTCAGTCTGTGCCGACAGACTGAGGCAGGACCGTCAAACCAATTATTTTAGAAGTTACGGAAAGATCATATTTCATGGATATATGCAATTTATGTTCGCTTTATGGATTTACTCTGATTGTCTCAACCGACCACTGGTAACTAGGGAAATATGAGGTTTTTGTTGTTGTTGAGTGAAATCGGTTGAAAAGAGTTTCGCTGCACCAAAGACCAGTTTGTGACTGCTTTGCTTACAAAGATGCCAACTTTTCTGCAAACACTCGCTAACTCACCACCAGGCAGTAGTGAAACTGGAAATGGACACTTACTGCCTTCAAATTAAAAGTTGTGCTTTACTGCTGAATCCATCATGTTTCCAACAGCATAAACGGCCTTCTTCATAGTTTCACAAATGCTTAGCGAGTAGGTCACAAGTATTTGCAGAAAAGTCCCCGTCTTCCATACAAGCAGCAACCGCAAGAATCTTCTAGTGACCAGCAATCAGAAGGAAGTTTTCTATAAAGCAACGCATACCACCGTGGTACCACCGTGCCCTAGTGTAAGCTCGGAGCCTCCAGCAACCTCTTCCCAACTGCTTAGTGAAAGCACATTTTTCACAAGTGGCCAGAGGGCGCTAGAGAGTCGCCACCTAGTGTGTAGGTCTGTGTGACTGAGGATAAAATGACCGTTTTTGGAGCTAATGACACATTTTGATGTCAGCGTTGCTAAAAGAATGCGTTGTGATCAGTTGCGTTCATCAGTGGAAATCAAAGGTCTACATTTATAAATTAGACTGCAGTTATTTGCAAACCTTTGCCAACCTGTCTGAGAGCGACTGCAGTCAGTCAGAGGTGACCCGTGCAATCGTCTTCTGATTGAAAGGGGTCACCCAGAGTTTGCCATCTTATAGAAGGAGTTGGAGCTAGGACATATTATTTGTACTCTAGTGCAGGAGTGGGCAATTAATTTTCCCAGGGGGCCACATGAGTAACAGGGACTGCTGCACAGGGCAGCACCAATAAAATGAACTCTACTCGACTCAATATCAATTTTACCTCTGGATAAAGTGCCTCCAGTGAGAATAGATGCTATAATTAGGGAAAATGTGAAATGGCCAGAGTAACACCAACATTTTATCACTATCAACATTCCTCAAAACAGTTCTGAACAAACAGGATAAATGTTTCAACTTAAAGACTTTTAACATACAAACAGTACGCTATTGTTATTCGGTTTGTGGTTTAATTATTTAATCTTTAGTTTTTCAGTTAATTTTCTCCTTCAGTCAGAAAAATCTGATCTGTTGAACAAGTGTGTTAAAGTCAGGTTCAGTTTCTGACATAGAAATGTGAAGGACAGTCGCATCGACAGCAGGATCTCCCTTCCATTCTGCATGTGAGAGCCCTGGAAAACCTTTCTTCTCACAAAACTCTCTAATTCCTGCTCGCGGGTCTTTGTATTGCCTTGCCCAGGCTGAGTTTGTTTTTCAACTGAAGCTCCAGATTTCCTGCGATGTCCTTGATCTGTCTTGTTACGGTTCGCCAGGAAAGGGACACAGTTCTCAAATATTTTTTTTCTCGGGGCATATCAGTGGGGCACAGTCCACCAAGCACTCTTTGATAACTCCCCATCAGAGAATGATTTGCTGGGTTTTGTGGGAAATCGCCAAGCTGGTCATGACTGCTTCATCCCTGAGTGTGTAAAGCTGAGTAAAAAGTCCTTGTTGCTTTTGCAGCTCTCCTGGAAAAGGTTCAGATATTCACACGCAGCATGCATCAGTCAGGTTCTTGTATTCCTTTCCATGTTTAGTCTCAGAATGCCAATTCAGTCTGCTCTCCACAAACTAAGCACACAGCTTTACCTTTAAGTAAATAAATACACTGCTCATAAAGTTAAAGGAACACTTTGAAAGCACATCAGATCTCAATGGAAAGAAAACTCATACAGGAAATATATGGAGTCAGTAATGTAAGGATGAAAGGATGCCATATCGTTTGATGGAAATAAAATTATCGACCTACAGAGAGCTGAATTAAAAGACACCGAAAATCAGAGTAAAAAAAATGACGCAGCAACATATAATGGTACTCATAATAAGATGATGGACAGCATCCTGGAGGATCTCCTTCCAGATCTGGACCAGGGCCACACTGATTTGCTGGACAGTCTGAGGTGCAACCTGGCGGCTCAGATGGACCAGTATTAATTGCTTCTTCCTTTCTCGTCTGTATACTCTCACAATGTATCCAAGCATTTCATCCTGAGACCTGACTCGCCACCAAACTGGTCATGCTGAATGATGCTACAGACAGCAGAACGTCCTCCTCGGCTTCTCCAAACCCTTTCACGTCTGTCGCATGTGCTCAGAGTGAGCCTTCTCTCATTCGTGAAAATCACAGGACAACAGCAGTGGACCTGCCAATTCTTGTATTCTACGGCAAATGCTATTCAAGCACAACGCATTGAGCACAGAGCCCACTAGAGCACGTGGTACCTTCAGGCCACCCTCATGACGTCTGATTTCTGATTGTTTGGTCAGAGACATTCACACCAGTGGCCTGCTGGAAGTAATTTTATAGGACTCTTGAACAAAGAAGCAGATAACGCTCCTGCTGATGGGTTAAGAACCCTCTACGGCCCTGTTCAGCTCTCCTAGATAAACTGTTTGTTTCGAGGAATCTCCTCAACGCTCTTGAGTCTGGGGCTGAAAGATGCAGCAAAAACCTTTTGGCGATGGCACGTATTGATGTGCAGTCCAGATATCACCTCATGCTGTTAGTAGTGACCCTGACGCTAACCAAACGCAAAACTAGTGAAAAGTGGAGAATGTAAAAACTTCAAAGCCATTTCTGTTTTGCAGCTCGTCTTATTTTTGGCCCTCTGTTGTTAATTTCATTAACGCCAAAGCAACTGATACTGATTAACATCCCCCCTCTGCTACTTACCGCCACTGACTGAACCAATATGTGAAGGGAAAATTCAGTCACCTTCAAAATAAAAGGTACAAAGTTGTATTGTGATTTCCCAGAAGCTCACACAAAAAAAATCAAAGACCGTTTGGTGTCTGAAGTGGGACGAACTCTGTACTGATTTATGTTTGAATCCTAATTTCCCACGGAGCTCCTCGGGGAGAGGAGAAGGCCGGACGTGGTCCGGAGAGCGTCCGAGACGGCGGTCTGATCTAGCGCGACAGAGTCGTAGTCAAACAGCGAGTGAAATCAAACGTCTCCCTAATCTTTTGGGCAAACGTCCTTTAACTTATTCCACTGCTCACCCTCCTGCCTTCATTATACTTCAGCATGTGGGCGTTTTTTGTGTATATAAGCAGATGCATTTTCACGACTATTCCACAAACTGCCGTGGGATTGTGTGCAATTCTTTCAGACTTTATAAAGCTCACTCAGAACAAACGTGGTCGCCGTCGTGCTAGTAAGAAGCAAACCCTACTTGGTGCTGGGGGAAGGTCATTCTAATGTCACCGATACACCGAAGCCCAGCGTGTGAACGTTAACCGTGCTACCACAGCTGCACATCATGGCCTTATTTACATTTACGTACAACGATGTTAAAATTTGTGTTTAATGATCAGCATTCATTTATTCATTACAGTATTTATCCAGAAATCACAAGGCTTCTCAGTGTTGTGATGTTTCTCTTCATTTCTGGCAGCTTGAATGAATTCCTTCAGTAACATGGACAGCGCGGTCTCACTCTGTCTGTCTCTCACTTGTATTAAATGTTAATCAGCCTCCTGCAGACTCAGCTGCTCTCTCTGGATTTGTGTTTCTTAATTCAGCTCCGAAGCTTCTCCTCATTCTTTATGCAGAAGTCTTAGAGAGAAAAAAAACCCTGCAGAGAGACAAACCGCACTCCCAAATTACAACACAGAAAGACTGACAGGGAGCTATTCTTAGAAAAAATGTGAAGTGTGTCCCCGGGGAGTTACCAGAAGAAAGGTTGAAGGGTCATCCTCCGGGGAGGTTAAATGCTGTCGGTAAATTTTATGCTAATTTTGTCCACAATTACTGTAGATTTTTTGACATTTCTTCAATACAGGTGCAATATTTGCCCTGAAGTGGTGCAAGAGCAAAGGTCAGAGGGTTACACCAATCATTAAGACTATCCACATGCACATTTCATGCTAATGTCAGTGCTAATAGGTGATGGGAGATTGAAACCGACCGCAATAAAAATGCAAAGACTAACTGGCATGAAAATCTATGAGAGGAAAATTAAAGCTATATTGGCAAATGTTTTTTCCTACTCGGCTGCAGAAAAGCTGCGAAGCTTCTCTTCTCTCTCGTGTGCCGCAGAGTCGCACAAGCAGCCCTTTGGTATCCGCACGCACTGGGTTCAGGCAAGAGCGAGACAGCGCTCACTCCTAAGCAGGCTTGAGCCATCCTCAGTGTTTCATCTTTACACTTAAATATGTTTTAACTCACTGTTGAGTTTAGTTTTCCTGCTGTTTTGATAGATTTGGGCACCTGCTTTGTTGGGCTGAAGAAAGGGTCATAGGGAAATACTCTCGACGACCACTTCATAAGGTACACCTCGCTAGTCCCCCTTTTTGCTTCAGAGTTGCTTTAATTCTTCCTGACATGGATTCAGCAAAGTGCTGGAAACATTCCTCAGAGATTTTGATCCATATTGACATGATGGCATCATGCAGTTGCTGCACTGAACTCATTGTCATGTTCAGGAAACCAATTTGAGATGATCTGAGTTCTGCGACATGTTGCTGGAAGCAGAAAATGGACAAGGTCAGCAACAATACTCAGGTAGGCTGTGGCGCTGAAACGATGCTCAGTTGGTACTAAAAGGCCCAAATTGTGAGAGGAAATATCCCCCCCACACCATTACACCAGCCTGAACAGTTGATACAAGCCAGGATGGATCCTGTTATGGATCCATGCTTTTTGCTGTTAATGCCAAATTTCTGAATCTATCGTCTGAGTGTCACAGCAGAAATCGAGATTCGGAGTCTGAGTAGCCTCGGCTTTCTGTTCTTAGCTGACAGTAGCGGCAGCCAGTGTCCTGGAGTTGGTTGTGTGGGAAAATCCTGCAGTTATTAAAATACTCAGACCAATAACACTACGCCACGTCTCTAAAATCACCCGTCTTCCCCATTCTGATGCTCGGTTTGAGCTTCAGCAGGTCATTTTGACCGCGTCTACAAACCCTAATGGACCGACTAGCTGCCATGTGATTGGCTTTTAAAGCTGAACAGGTTTACCTGATGAGGTTTCCGGGGTGTGCGTGTGGCGCAGGCACAAAAGTCACTTCAGTTGTGCCACGAGCAAAATAAAGAATAACTCGTGGTTTTGTACACAAACGAAAAGATGACATTTCTGTCGTAGTTGAATGAAATGGCACGAGAACTGGCCGCTTCACCAGCGAGTCGCTGACTGCGTCGTCTGCTCGGTGCTGAGCAGACATTGTGCAGCAGGTTAATCAGAGCTTGTTTTCTGTAAACACCTCCTGCTGCTGGACTCAACAATCAATGTGCCTTAAAGCCAAAACCACGAGCCTGGAATCTCCACAGTTGTTCTCTGAAAATAGTCCTAATGTCATACATGTTTAAAGATGTTTTACATTTTGGTGTGATGACAAAAAGCAAGTTTGTCCTCACCTGATGTTCTTAATTATTTTTATAATTTTTTTGATGTATTTAAAAAAAACAACAACAATAAACAAACACATATTTATGAGCATACTTAAGAGTCGCGAAGAAAATGTATTTCTCTGCATTCAAGCCACACACACACACACAGACACACACACACGTCACAGCTCATATCAGAAGCCCTGTCGCCACGGGGAACCACAGTTTGATTGATGGCAGCCGCATTTACGCCATCAGCTTCCCTGTGAGAATCCAAAATGGCTGCCTGTTTCCACGGAGACAACAGACGTGCCCCCCTGCTAAGGAGATGAATGAAAATTCTCCGTCTTCCAGGAGAGGCAGACGGAGGGAGCGAAAGAAAGGGAGGTCACGGTTTAGTCTTTCTGTTTTATTGCGAACGAAGCCGTCGTTAATGATGATGCATCTGTTGGGAAGTCCTGGATGGTGTCCAGCTGTTCACAGATCCATCACCGAGCTCGTGACGTCCTTCCTCTGCTCGCATGCGATGTTCTGGCTCTCATGTAGTCCTCACAACTCAAGACGTTTAGACTACGAGTCAGATCCATACAGGGTGTTATTATGTACACTTGGAGCTCTTTGTCCACCTCACATCCCCAATCAGTTCAGAGTCATCAGTTAAACTAACATGCATGTCTTTGGACTGTGGGAAACAGGGAGAACACGGAGACTCCACACAGAAAGGCCCCAGACTGGATTCCCAGCAGGAGGCGACGGTGCTAAATGCTGCACACTGTGCCGCTCACAGTAACTTATAGAGTACTAAACTGTGTTACGCCCAATGTAAAAGGTGTCTTAGCTGGTATAGCCGTTCTTCAGCCGGGCTACCTGTGCTCCATCAACCTCGTCAGCAACTGTATAAAAGGACCTGCTCCTGCTCCGACTCTCCGCCAGATTGTCGGCCTCCTAAGTGTGCTAATCAGGCTCTTTTGTAACTCCTTTGTGAATGTACCGTCCTGTTTCTTTGTTTCCAGCGCCTCCCTGCTGGCTGAAGAAGTGTTTTCCTCCCCTCATGAACCAGCCTGTTTCCCTTGAGCTGGTCAGCTTCCCACTTTGGAAATCCCGTCTCACTTCCCCGTCTGCCAGCCTACCCTCCATCGACCACCTCCTCTCCAGGGAACAAACCCGTGGACAGACTCCCCTCCGCATAATTCCCCCCGAGATCCAAGTGAGCACTTTGGTTTAGTTTCTTTTGTGGCGAAGGACAATTCTGGTGGATTAACTGAACAGACTCTCCTGGACTAAGCACTGTCTCCTCTCTCGCAGACGTTCTTCCTCTGCATCCCTCACAGCTCCCTCAGGTCCCCTTAGTGTTTATTTTCAATCCCTTAGCTAAATGAATGTGAATAGAGCCTCAGCATTAGCGTGACATAAAAATGGTCCAAAATATGGAGTCAAAAATAATTGACTCCTCCAAGCAGATCCCTGAATAAAAGTCACAATCTAACCGGAAAACATAAAAAAGTTCAGTTACCAACATACAGCTGAAAAAGCTGTAACCCTCTCCTCTTTGCATGTGTGAGTGCAACCGTAGGGTCTCAGCAACAGGTTACAAGCTATGGGCACGCAACAGGCTTCCAGAAGTTAACCAATTAGAAGAAAGTGGGCTTTTAGGAGGG
>VUQR01035786.1:2005-17457 GCA_015108515.1 Hemichromis elongatus
CTTTACTCTTGCACACTGACCCTGTTCCCTGTTTGGGCCTCAGTGTTTCAGCTCCCTCCTGGAAAAAAACAGACTGTCCTTCAGGGAATTCCTCCCGCAGAGAGGAATAATGCTATGGACATTTCTCTGTCGTGCAGAGCACTGTCTGCAGTGCGCGGTCTTTGAAGGATGGGCAGGTGGCCCAAGTATGTGTTTGCATGTGTAGAAGAGGGGACACTCTACAAACTTGTTTTGTAAAAACTTTCTCAGATGATTGAAGTCTTGAGAGAACAACAAACAGCAGTCCTCTGGTATGACAGATGTCTCCTCTTGATAAATGCTTCTGAAATTCTTTGATTGTGTTAGCTTACTGGGTCATTATGTAACATTTACAGCTGGTTTTGAACGGATTATTAACTGATTACAGCTCTATAATGATTTTTATTTATAGATCTATATCTTTATCTATGTATATCTATGCTTTTCCAAATTGTGATATCAGTTAATATACAAGTGAATGTTTGATGTTTTTAACAATGAGGGTAGAATAAAGCTCGATGACGTGTGCTGTGCCATTGAGAAACTGGCAGTGAACAAAGCATGTGCACCTGAAGGAATACCTTGGTGTTTTCCGGCAGAACAATCTCAGTTTTACTTCCTTTGGTGGATTGTCAGCACATCCTCCTACCTGACTCCATGTTCACTATTCTACGTGTGTCTATAGTCAAATACAAAACTGGTTATATAGAAAACCATAGGCCAACTTCTCTGGATTCAGTACTGTCAAAGATTTTAGCCCAAATTCTTTCAGATGGCATTTAAAAATATAAATCAACCGCAGACAGTCAGTTGGCTTTGTGATTTGTGCGTGTATGATCTGAAAGGGGTTGTTTAAAAAAATATAACAGACAAAAACAAAACTAAACTATATTTATGTGATTCTTTGATGCATCAAAAAAACTCAGCTTCCTCCAGCACCTAAATCCTGCCTTCTTTTCATTGCCAGTGTCTCTAAACCATAGAACCAACAACATACAGCCTACCATCACTACCTTTGCTCCGTACATCTTCACCTTTTATACCTGTCTCCCTTTCATTCACACACGTATTCTGTCTTGCTTCTACTGACCTTCATTCCTCTTATCTTATCAGTTCATGCCTCCACCTCCCCAGGCTCTCTTCCACCTGATCTCTACTCTCACTACATATCACAACGTCATCCGTAAAAATCATAGTCCACGGAGACTCCTGCCTGACCTCATCTGACCTCACCTGCCAACCTGTCCGTCACAACTGCAAACAAGAAGAGGCTCAGAGTAGATCCCTGATGTACGTCCACCCCTATTTCGAACCCATCTGTCACTCCTACCGCACTCCTCATGCAGTACCACAGTTCCTCTGTTAGATATCTGTGTCGCATCATCGGTAATGATCTCTTTCTGTAGATGATTCTGATGACTAACATGTGTAGCTGATGTCAATGATACCTCCTTTTAGAGCCTGTTGTGCTCCACTATATACAGCACATCTGCAGTGCACTCACAGTTAAAAGCTTCAGGTGGCGCATTCATGATCTTGCTCAAGCTTCCAAATGTTTGTGATGGCCTTTCATGCTATACTTAGAAATTTTATGCAAAAATGTAGGTTTTAAATAATTAATTGTGTTGTCATAAAAGTCTTAACTGTACCTACTTTAAGCGACACAAGATCCTGCTCCTAGAAACAATGGAACATTTGCTTTGTCATCACTGATGATTGTCTTTTGTTGTTGTTTTTTTGTTTTTGGTACATCAAGTTTTGTCACTATAACGAGTTGTACCCACAACATCTGCTCTGTTGATCAGCATTTATTCCTCTTTTACTGGGAATGTAAATAATGCAGGATTTAAGCCCCGCTGAGCCCTTCAGAATTAGCAACTCTACATAAAAATGTGTCAGTGAGCTTTTTCTTATTACATAAATTGATCCTTAAGGAAAATCACTGCTTTTAAATTGCAGTAAAAATAGTCATCCGGTTGAATGACTGCAGCCATATTTGATGTGGATCATATTTTCTCTTCCTTCTTATTTACTTTCTTCATGTAAATCAACTTGAGTTGGCATGTAATCTGCTTTAACACCTACACACTGACTCATGCCTGTAGCCCCTAAAGCGCAATGTGAAGTGTTGCCAGTGTTAGCTGATGTTCATACAGCATAAATATGAATCATCGTCACACTCGATTCACTTGATCTACTAGACGGCCTATAGTCCCACATACAGAATCATCTCACTGAAACTGACTCTCAGGTAATTGCATAACCACATCATTTCCACAGCATGGCCGGTTGTTGCTCATCCATGAGTTGGCCTTGTTTCAGGGATAATCACACAGTGACTGGCATCTCTTTCCCAAATGATGAATGCATCAGTAGACTGATCTTAATTGTCTTTGATTGCAACATCTTTCAATCCTGCAAAGTTAACTGAATGGGTTTACTGGTCTGTGATGAGATGTTTTCTCCCTGTTTCTCCTAATTATGAAGATGGTGGGGGCTGTGGTACTGTGGAGGATGGACAGGAGGCAAAAAAATAAAAAATAAATCTTACTCCAGACTTGTGAGGAAAGCTCCTTGTAGAATACTCGATGTCTCAGTCTCAGTGTGCTTCATTTTTTTTCTATTCTTCGACTTTAAAGTCTAAATCCGCTTGTGTATTTACTCCAGTTACCAAAGTCATGAACTGATATACGTCACACGTGTTTCTCCTGACCTCCCAGCACTCCCAGACGCCTATTGTTTTCATAAATCCCCTCAAAGCTGTTCACAAGGTTGCATTGCTTTGTTTCTCTGTGCAAAATGTACAAAGATGAGTGATGTGTGTGAGGTTTTTTTTTGTTTTTGCTTTGTGATATTAAAACAAACAAACACTAGAAAATTAAAATATTTAGCGCTTTAGAGTAAAGTTACTTATTCTATCTTTGATCGCATCATATTTTCTAAAAACACTCTTTAACTTTTTAAACATATAATATTTTAAACTAATTCCTCTTTCAGTCACTCCCTCTGGAGCCCTCTTTCTCTTTTCCTCCTACCCAGCAACTTCACATTCAAAATCCCCTATGATGTCCTACAATATAAAATTATATCCACCTAGCACACACACGTTCATGCAAATATAATAAGGGCATGCATTAAAAGCATAAATGAAATGGTTAGCTACAGAATTAGTGCATGGCTTCTTGGTCGGAGCTGCCTCTTCTGACCTATATTAGTCTCATGATCCAGTGCTCCCAGATCCTGACTCACCTTCTGTATGTCTCTCCCCTATTTGCTCTCCTCTGTCCCTTGAATGTGTCTGTGTGGGCTTGTGTGGGCTCACGTTGCTTACCTTGTCACAGGTATGGATATGGTTGCCCTAGTTTCTCCTGGCTCCACATACACTTACCTGCAGTATATGACCTTTGTCCTCCACTTCTTGCTGGGTTGTTGAAGCTTGTTTTCTTGTTACTCAGTAATTCTATGTATTTTCCATATTGACCCTTTGTTGCAGATTTTGATTTGGTTGTGCCAGCCTGCCTTACCTGTGGTGAAACCTCCCTGACCTGCTCTAGCACATGAAGAGAGAGTCATCTAGATTCAAACATGTGAATCTTAGTATGCATACCTGTGCACATGTCTGTGGAAAAACCCTACCTGAATCCCTACCTGTATATTTACCTGTGAGAACTTACCTAAAACTGCATCGGTGTCAACTTACCAGAAACCGCAACCTGTGAAAAGAGCGAACATTTACAGGCTATATGACCTTTGTGATTTACAGAGCCAATGAAGAGATAGGGCTTGAAATCCTTTGCTTGACCAGTCTCTGTAACTCTGAATTATTACAATGCTCACCTGCCATTTAATCTGAATTTGTTCATTAAAATCTTTGGAATTTTTCGATTCAGTCCTATTAGCAAACTGTAACAGCTCCATAGTTTAACAGCAGGATCTGATTATTAAGCTCCTCATAAGGTACTGTACTGTCGCTTATTGGAAAATACACTTTATTTTATTATTGTTGTTATTGTGAAAACACTGCAATGGTTAGTGTGTGTGTGATGTTTGTTGGTCTCTGAGCCAGAGCAACAGTTTGTTGATCCGAGGTCACCCGTGAACTTTGGCCAGAGAGACAAAGAATGCAGGCAGCCAGAAGATATTCTTATTTGCTGTTTGTTGGGAGCTTTTATGCCAACAAAACAAGTTATCTGCAGGCCAAAAGAAAATGACTGCAACCTATTAATGCATATGCATCTCAAGTATTTAAGCTGAAAGGTTTTAGACTGCAAATGACATCTGAGTACAGCTGATAGTAACCACATGCTTAGTCAGTGCTGATTGAAAGGATGTCCGTGGAA
This sequence comes from Hemichromis elongatus, assembly GCA_015108515.1. Lineage (NCBI taxonomy): Eukaryota > Metazoa > Chordata > Actinopteri > Cichliformes > Cichlidae > Hemichromis > Hemichromis elongatus. The sequence continues at coordinate 6,364 of VUQR01035786.1, forward strand.
TACTGTCTCCAAAACTTGTTTAAACCTTTGGATGTAGCTGTGGAGGTAGAGCAAATCGGAGGGTTGGTGGTTCGATCCCTGGCTGCTCCAATCTCCAGTCGCTGCCCAAGTATCCTTGGGCGAGATACTGAACCCCAAGTTGCTCTTCGATGTGTTCATTGGAGTGTGAATGTTAGATAGAAAGCACTTAGTTGTAGAAAATGCTTGTGTGAATGAGACATGTTGTATGAAGTGCTTTCAGTGCTCAAGTTGAAAAGTGTCAAATAAGAATGAGTCCATTTCCTGCTCTGCTGTGTTTGTCACCAGTTTCATGCTGGTACTTAATGACTTACCTCATAATTAACCATGTAATTGCTCTCTCTGTGAGGATTGGCTGAGATGCATTCATTACTGTCATACTTTTGGGTTAATTTCATTAGTATCTTTTCTCAGTGCTCATCTAACTTGTGAAACAAACCATTGGCACAGGCAGTTTCTATGGTTACACCTCGCTCTCAGGGCACTGCGTGCACTTCATCTTGTTAGCGGGCAGATAAGGTGAGGCAAGGTGAGACCACATCCTTAAAAGAAGGAAGAACAGAGGGAGCTAAATGAATTGCTGTCCCTCTGGAACCAGTGGCTGCATCTCCTTTGCATCCACTGCCTCCTCCTCATTAGTTTACATACTTATTTAGTGGAAAAGGAACCAATAAATGACAGTTCTCTGGAGTTAAACCACACATTAAAGCATATGCATTAATGCAGACAACCATTGGGTTCACTCTTTGATGTCCCATAGCATACATCTGTTGCGCTCCACTGCTGACCCTCCTGGGATCCACAAGCCACTTTCTCAGCATCTCTGGCCCTTTCCTCTATGGGTAGCCATTCCCCACTGGCTCATCCTCAGAGCAGATGCACAGTGGGGTTAAATGTCCTGTCTTTTATACAAGGTCAGGACTGACTGCTGTACAGCTTCAAAGAAAACGGAGGCTTGCGTGGTGTTTATTGTGCAGAGGCTTTGAAATACATGTAAAGTTTCGAGAGGATTAATATAAATTGGCCATAAATCAGTCAATTAAAAAAGAGGAAAATATGCGTTTACTTCCAGTAAATAACCAACACACACACACGCACACATACACTCAGAGACATCCGAGGGAAGAGGCACCTCGTCTAATTTTACCTCAGGTGTGTGTGTGACCTATCCTGTGAATGTGAGATGGGGGAGAGAGAAAGGAGACGATCCCCGGAGCCGTGTGACATCAAAACGTGCTACCGCCGGTGACCTAGAAATGGAGCGTGCGTCGACCGTGTGCGTAAGCAGCGCTGGTGGCAAATAGTCGAGGATGCTGTTTTACGTTGCTGATGGCGTTTCAAACAGGAGACGCTGCAATTGGTTCAAATTTCATTATATTTTCTTTTGGAGGCAATTAAAGGAGACGGAATTAAATTGAGTGAATAAATATATGTGTCGGCTTCCTCCGTTCATTCACGATCTCTTTGTCTCACCGCGCGCGCGCAGGCACGGTGATGAGAAATGCATGAACATGAAACATAAACCACCACCAACACCGTGTGCCCACAACATCTTAATACCAGCGGGTGTGTGACGTTTTAACCCATCTCGTGCTGGTCATCATTTCCGCGCGATTAAAGGCGCGTGCCAAACAGGGTCCAGGAGGAACACGAGGAGGGGAGGGGGGTGTCTCGCGACCCGGCGCGCTCTCGCAGCATACACAACAAGAATTTGATTTGTGTCGCTGTGCGTGCGGTAGGCGGAACCCGAACACTTTTCACATCCCACTTTTGAGAAGATTACGAGGAGAATTCATCGGAAAACACATGACAGAAAGGCAGCTGGGAGGCAAGGCGGTCGGACGTAGCGGGACAGAGGCTGTCAACGCGCAGGCAGGCACGGGAAAGCGGAGGCAGGATTCGTGTGGAGATATTTGGAGTTGGAGGAGGGCATTGCTACTTCTCTGGTAAGGCAATGGAAATCTTCTGTAACCTTGATTTGTAGCCCTCTCAGTGTGTTAAACTTAACAACGAGCGTGTTTTCTCATCCTGTAAAGATGAAAATGTTGGACTTCGCTCAAATAAAAGAAAAATGATGCTCTCTGTGCATGCGCACAGACAGAACATGAGTATGCTGCTAAATAACACTGTCTGGTTCTTTTATTCAAGTGACATGCAAGGTCCCCTGCTACAGAGAGATGACATTACCATTGAGATTCTTTGCCGCCCTTTGGGCTATACAGACTCCCCAAGTAGGCTACTTTCTTCCTCAGGGCTTATCCTCATATTCCGTAGGACAGAACTACATACATATTCCTGTGTTCGTCAGCACACAGATTTTTTTTTCCCTGCAAAAAAATTGGAGAAAATAAAAAATGGAGGCTATTCACTTTAAATTCACTGACTGTATTTTTTAATGGCCACTGCAATCTTAAAGCCCAACTAAACTCTACACTGTGTATTTTCTATTTTTATTGCATATATATATATATATATATATATATATATATATATATATATATATATATATATATATATATATATATATATATATATGTGGCACTCAGCATTAGGAATTGCTTTTTAATGCCTTGGATTTTGTGGTGCTGGCTGTTTAATCTGGATGTCTGTTATATATTTGAGTCAAACTTGAGGCATCCACAGCTGGCTCACACTGTCACAGTGTGGCTACAGGTGCCATCTGGTCCTCGTGTTTGGTGATCTTTGCCAGCCTGAGAGGCATAATTAACACTTCTGATTGTATGCCAATTCTGACTAGGAAGTGGAGAAACAGAGAATACTGCACATCACACTATGCAGTAATAACTCTGTATCTGATGTTTTTGGGCTGTGCTACACATGTGCATTACCCCTGTCTGTTTAACATGATACGGGTACTTCACTTTCTATTATGCACGCATAGAATGACATTTCGGAAATGCAGTAATCCATACTACAAGCATTTGTGTAAGAAATTCTAATGATTGAATAGCAGCGGTAGGTTTTCTGGGGTGACCTGCAGGAAAAGTCTTCACTCCTCCATGATGAGTCACTTCAGGGGCTCGAGGGCAGCAGGTGAGAGTGTGACTGCTGGACTTGACAGGCCGGAGCGGGCTGTCGACAGCTCATGTGTAGCCTACTTGGCCACTGATGTTACAATTGACAGACTCCTCTTTCTGGTCCATCTGAGGATAGTCTCCCACCCCATCCCAGAATTAAATCACACTGTTAACAGATTGATCCAGCTTCCGGTGACATTGTGTGTGCTGAGCTTTTGAGCTGCTGTGTGATTAAAAGCCTCCACTTGACTTGGTCAGATTGTATTTGTGTGCGTGTAAGCACATGCACGTGTGCACGTACATGCATACAGCACTGATTATTGAAATGGAGGTTGAAAAGACTCAGTGATGTAAATGTCACTGCCCCTTAGATTGACTACAAAATACATCGATTGTGAAGACAAATGGGAAAGAATGAGGAGTGCCGTGTAAATGTGTTCGTGGCCTCCGTTCACACCTATAAATGGTCCTCTAGTGTAGTGATAGTGATCAATCACATCTTATTTCACTCACACCCAGTACAGTCATTCAAGTGTCTGTCAATATTTGTGTTTCTGGTCTTTCAAACTCCAGTTATTGGATCAGAGATGTTGATGATTCCTTCACCTCTTTTTTTCTCCATTATTAGATCAGATGCAGACACAGGACTTTACTAAGTTCTTATTTAATATGATCAAAGCTCTGCGACTGTGAGAAGTATATTCAGATCCTGGAGAAGTATTGTTTTACGTGTGCAAGAATGAAAAGCAAACATGGAGGGATTTCTCAGTCTTAGAAGGAAATGTAGTTCACCGTGAGAAGAAAGCAGCACCCTGCGGTGACTTTGTCAGTAGTATTAAACTATGAAAGGACCTGAGCCACTGTCTGGTCTTGAGAGATTTAATTTTGGTCCCAAAGAAAGGGATAAAGTAAAGAATTTGCTTAACCATTTCCCCACCGTAGTCACAAATAGATATTCATTTTGCCTTTTAATGATCAGTGCTGTATTTTGTGAGTTTCATAGGTTTATTCTTCCTAAAATGATGGGCTATAACAGCTGGGTCCACTCTGATAATGTTGTGTTTTGAGGGCACATGCTTTACCCTGGAATTTCTAACCTTAATGACTAAAAATGTACATCAGATATACATTTAGTCTATAGTTAATATCGGTTCTTATTATAGAGTGCAGACTTACATTCATAGGCAAGGAAGTCCTGTAGTTAAGGTGTCGCCAGTAAGGCCATTACTGCAATTTCAAAGGGCTGACAGGTTTATTGAAAAATATCTGCACATGTCCTGAAGGGTATTTTAGATCATTTACAGCTTGCATAAGGTCAGACCACTCGGGATAAATGCCAGCCCAATGGATGAGCTCCAAGAAGGGGAAAATTATTACACTGAACTAAGTAATTAAGAGTGGATTGAGGAGAGTCTAAGTCAATGCCTCATGCGAAGCACTGCCTGTTTAATTGAAATTTTATATTTGCTTAAATTCATGTCAGGTCTTGGAAAGGTGCAGCTGCGTGTATAATAATATATCGATTGGTTTGTAAGGTGGATTCTTTTTCATTATTTTTTGTTTGTGACCCCTTTGGGCAAACGTCTGATTTCTGACTTATATAAGCTGTTCAAAAAAAGAGCAAAAAAACAAACGTTAGTTAAAAAAAGGTCCACACAAAGATGGAAATAGTTTTGTTCTGTGGGATTTCTTTTTCATATTCCCAGTATCAAGTTTGAGAACAACTGCCAGTGAGGTCTGTCAGTGGACTTTAGGTGATCACAGGGTTGGATTAAATTGGCAAGGACATTTCAGTAGGACACACAGAGGAAAATCTTACCAGTAGTCAGACTTAGAAGCCCCTAAATTCTAAACATATTAGTTCTAGAATTTCATTTTACTCATTATCCCTCACTGACCACTGTGCTCTGTGAATTTCTATAAGGGACTTAATTATTAAGCCTTACATTGATCTGATTACACTGCATGCCCAATGTGCCCTGGATTTGTCCGTCATTTGGACATTTGGGATTTGGATTTCCATGGTGCTGTGGCATGTGACATGGTCAGCAGTACAATATCCACCCTGGTGGTCACACACTGCGTGAGTTGTACTTCCAGTTGAATGACTGCACTCTTTCCCCCCACACTTGCATCACCATGTGATGAGGAGAAAACAGGAGAGAGCTGGGTAGCAGATGCCAGGAGAGGTTGGTTCTTTGTTTTGGGCCAAATGATAAAGAGAAGACTGAGCTGGCATTGAAAAGTGTGGCAATGAGCGAGGATTGTCTGCATGGAAAGCATTATATATATGATTTCCTCTCACGTGTAAGTGTTGTCCTCTGTGCTTAGTCACTTGACAATGTGCTGTTTGAGCTACTGAGCAACAAAAATTTGTAGAGACAAAAAGTTATATGTTGTCTGTATTGTTTTCTATGAGTTATATACAGTATATTTGTCTTTTAATCTACTTTGAAAGCAAAGCCAGTTTGCACATGTATTTAATGAAAAAGGTACATAAGAAAGGAACAGACAGTTGTAGTATTACAGGCCAACTCAGACACACTATTTGCAACATTTACACTAAACCATCATCAGGCAAGTGGTTGACAAAGAGAAGTCATATCATATCAACTATAGTATATCTCGTGGCTGTAGTCTTAATGCTTCTGTATTCCTCATGTTCTTTACAAAGTACAAAAAATACAAAACACAGTTTTGATATACATAATAAATAAAGTCTAAACTACACGCCCTGATGTTTTCATGGATAAATGTAAACAATTTTAAACTACATTCTCATAACTTACTTTAAGAATGTGACCCCTCCCTACCTGTTTCGCTTAAAATTACAGTGTATAAAATATTACCACTAGGTGTCAGTATATTGCAGATTGCAGTCAACTGAGTTTTGCTTTCAGGTGTCTAATCCTAGCTAAGATGTCTGCTGTTTACCTCAGCTGTCAATGTGTCCACATCTTTTTACTCTGGAGGAGGCTGTAAATCTTTGTGAAAGGAGTTTGATACCAGTCGAGTAGTCGTAAATGTCACTTCTGTCTGATGACAGCGATACTGAGATGAGTTGTTGAGGATATCATGAACTTTTCGTGTAAAAAATGTTTATAAAAGTGCTTTTTTACCCCAGTATTGTGACAATACTTACTACTTATTGTCAGCAGATTAGCATGCGACCCTCCTGTCTCTGCACATCTGACAACAAGCTGGCTAAACAACAACCAAAGCTGGATATAAGTTAGCATTGTGCTAGCTAAATGCTGCATACAGATGAACAGAATTAACCTTTAGGATTTACTTATCTGGATAATTGAGCATTCATTTATACATTGTGCTAGCTAATGTTAGATTTGGGTGTCCTCAAATCACACTTGCCATCTAATAAATAGTTTGAATACATCCTCACATCATATGATTGCTTAGGGCACAAGCCCGATAAAGTTGGACAGCAATTGTATTCTTTATACAAATTCTGCTTATTAACCATTTATTTGCAGTTTTCTTATTAAAGCATCTCACTTTTCTAGTCCTATGCTCTGTACAGACGTAGTAAAGCATCTTGTGAGCCACCAAGCCACAGGGCTTGGATCATATTCAGATCAGAAGACTGTACAGATGCTTATTAATCTGTCGAGTATTTAAATCTGCTTAGTACCTCAAGAGAAATGTGGTGCTAGGTGGTAATGTTAGAGAAGGAGCTTTTTGTGTTTTCTATTTGGATCCACCTATCTCATATCCAAACACAATACACATGTTAAGTCACAAAAGTAATTTATTATGCCAAGCACCGGCGTCAAACATGCATTGCAGCCTCGAGCCAAAATATAATTATCTGCTGAGCCAAATGCATGTGTTTGATAGAGGATTGGAAAAGCAAGAGGAGCAAGTCTGCTTGATTTGAGATTTGGCAGATTACAGGTGCAATAACCTTCATTAATTAAATAGATTTTTTTCTTGCACCTTTTAAAGGAAATCCACAGGCGCAGGCTACTACAGAAAGATTGCACTGGGAACTAGAATCTTTTCAATATTACGCAAGCAGTAATTATAGAAATGCATCAACAAAGTAAGGCTGAGGAAATTTAGTTCCTTTCTGCACTATAGTGATTTTTGTAGTTGCAGTGCGAATTTATTTCTCAAGTAGTTACTTGAAATTCTGAGGTGATATTAGCCATGTCGATGCCTACTACCAGTCAGTCCCAACTTCTGACAGGCCCTCAATACCAAGCTAAGAGCGTACACATTTTGGGTTTATTTCTGTGAAGTGGCAGGAAGTGACATCTTTATATACAGTATATTCCTTAAACGCATCCCTGTAGCCATTATTTCTTTATCTAGAGTCCTGCTTGCATTGGTCTGAAGCTCACAGTTGTTCGACTGTTGCTTCCAGTCTGTAGGGTGTTCAGTGTTAAATTTGAGGCAAAGTGACAGGAAGTGTTGGGTGAATCTATAAATACATTTCATTTCCACTGAGTCACCATGGTGCCCCCATGCTGGCATATCACAAGGTACTAAAGACAATTTGTGCTGCGTCATGCCTTCAGTTTTTCATGAGTCAAGCCTTACCTTGTAGTACATACAGCCATCATCCTTGAAGCTGGGCAGGGCAGTCGAGCCAGGAGGCAAACAACGTGACATATGTTTGGGTGGACCTTAAATCAAACCAATCCTGGAGAGGCTTTGAAAATGGTGCAAAAGCATTTCCATTACAGGTTTCAACTGAAGGTTTGGTTATTTTGAAATAGTTTCAGTTGTCCCTGCTGTACAGCTGCCATGTAATGCAAGTATTCTCAGTTGAAAAAGGTAAAGAGGAAGGGTGTAGCTGGTGCTTTTCCTTTGCCTGACTAATAGTTTCTAGCAGATTAAGTAAAATGATACAGATTTGATTTCAGGTCTCAAAATGTGGTAGTTTAACAGTTCATTCAGTCAGATGGACTCAACTTTGATCAGTGTCCCATCCATCAAGTCAAGGTGGGATTTCAAAATTTAAAGTTTGCCGACCAAAGCCGGTGCTTATTCTAGCTGGTTAAGGAGCAATAGAGCCAGCTTAACTAAGATAAAACATTAGAACCTCTGAGCAACTATCACCATGCTTAGATAACCTAATACATACTCAGGACAGTTATTATAAAATTCACAAAATGTGTACAGATATTTCCTATGATTTTTCACAAATTGTACATGATTCCCTGTATTAATACCATTTTACTACCGAGGAATGTTTTGATGTGAAGCAGAGTATTTTACTGACAGAAGTTCACCTTTCAGATTTTATTGGCACACATCAACAAATGTCAGCCAAACATCGGTTGGTTACAAAAGTGAGTGTTATTAAATTAGTACATTCCTTGTCATCATCCACTCTTATGTTTCAAATGTAGTTTGAAGGAGAAACTAGTGCAGCTTTAAACAGTCACAATGATCATGATTAGAGACTCCCTCTGAAACATTTGCTGTGATATAATGCATTCTACCTCAGTGTATATTAAAATGCACTGCTAATCTAGGATCATATTCTGTGTGGTATTATAGTGTGTGACATGTGTGTCTCACAGCAGCTTATAGGAACGCTGGATATGAGGAGCATCTCAGAAGCTCACATACAAATCTGTCAGTCAGAAGTTAATCTCCTATTCTCCCTGCTGGCTAATCACAGTGGTGCTTCATGGCCTGCTGCAGAGAGAGGGAGAGAGAGAGAGAAAGAGAGGGGTGGGGGGCGTCAGGAAAACAACCTGTAAGGAAACAGAAGCAGAGGATGCCAGCGGTAATGAGAGGCCTGAAGACACTTAACACAAGATTTTCAACCCTTGTGCATGTTGTGTTGGGAATATTTAATTCTTTTTGAGCATCAAATGAATAGCAACAACACAACTCCAGTCATAGAAATGCAAGCTAACTTATGTACCGAGGACAATACTTACTCTGCTTCCAGTGAAGTACTATAGAAACTCTGCTGCCCTACAAAGGCAGAGTGTAGAAACTACAGAAGCAGTCAAACTGAGAAAAAGCGTTTACTTTATTTTAATTTTATCAGTCAGGGCATCGAAATGTACAAAAAATAGAAAGTCTCTATTGCTTTTATTTTGGCATATTAGGTTGATTAGTCATCACCACAAAACCTGGTGGCTGGGATGGATGGAACTGAATAAGTGAAAGAAAACAGATGGATGTCTTTTAAAAAAAATTAGTAATGAAATACTAGTAAATAGGATTAAATGGCTGCCATATTTGAACTATTGAACCAATGGCGGTACCAGTACCACCACTAACATCTTTAGCATAGAAACATTTCCTGGATACATGGATATAGAAAGCAACTCACCTGATGCTTTTTCTGTTTTTCTTGTTTGTTTCCATTTGTGCTTTTGTCTTTTCTACATGCATGTGGATTTCCTATGTCCACAGATATTGGACTAAAAAAAGCTATGTTTACTGCAAGGTCAATTCTACAATGGTCTATTATGCTTTTCTATCAAGAAGACAATAGCTTTATTTTATGCCTGTAGGTTATTGGAGGGTTTCCTTCGTTCAATAACAGCATGAGATTTTCCCATTATTAAGCTGCATATGCTTTGTCTGTGTGTATTTGTGTACATTTCACCTTTATGTGAACACCAGAACACCAACAGATGGTTGTTGGATGCTTTGGTTAAGCATTTTTTGCTGATTTGAGGCAGCTGCTGTGTGTGGTGGCACATTCAGAGGACTTAAACACAGCTTTCTGTGTGACATGATGTGAGGTTACACTCAGCAGCAGCTATTTTTATACAGGAGTGACCTGAGCTGTTTGATCCTCATTTCCTGCTTTAAAGAGATGGACCCTAATCTGATCATTTTTGTCATCCTGACTTTCAGAGGTACCAACTCTGAACTCACTTGTTTTACAGTAAACTGTTAGGTGATAGACTTATTAGCAGTTCATCAGTGAAATTATGGGAATGTGTAATCTCTTAAGCTCCAGGATATCTTTTCACATTCATGGACAGAACAGGGTTAGACATTTGTTGCCTGTCATTTTCCCAGGGCACAATTTTTTTGAAAATTGGCAAGAGCATATGCATGAGTAATCAAGCACATTTTTCAGCCCCAGTTTGGGGCTGCACTTCAGCCAGTGGTCTTTGTTTTAAAATTAATGGAATAACAAAAATCAGAAAAGTATCATCAGATTTTGATCCACCATACAACATCATCTCCAAAGAGTCTGATTGGCAAGAGCATTGTTTTTAAGCATGAAGGATAAGCATACCAAAGAGAAACACACGCTATCAGCCATGGATTGGCCTCCCCAGAAGCCCAGACCTCAACATTATTGAAGCATAGTGGGATCATCTTAACAGAGAACAGAACAAAGGGCTGCCAACATCCAGAGCTTTGAATGTCCTTCAGGAAGCATGAAGAACTGTTCCTCAAGAAAGTAATTTCACAAAAGCTTTCCTAAGAGAGTTCAGAATATGTCGATGAACAAAGATGCTCTCACCAAATATTGTTTTTGAAACCTGTTAGAATTTATCAAAGTCTGTTTTTCCTCACTCCTCATGTATGCTTGTAGATCTTTCAACAAATCTTTGTAACTATTTCCCAGCAAAGAAATGACAACTGACTGAGACTTTTGCACAGTCACTTTTTCCTTTTATATGAACATAATAGATGTGAAAGTTCACAACCTGCTTTCTTATAGTATGTATCCTCCTAGGACCAGGCGTCCACATATGTGGACATCACATTTTGGGTTGTCTAGACTAAAATACTAAATTGTGCTCTACAAGGGGCTGATATCCACTTATGAGGACATTATACTGACACTGTTCTATCGAAATTTTAAACAAATATATTCAGATGTGCATCTCATTGTTCTCAGAAACAAAAATTAGGTAAAAAAAAAAAAATTTGGTAATTCTTTGTTTTTACATTCATCGGGTCCTGATATGCCCAAATATCAAAGAGAAATTAAAAATGCATGCCATGGAAGAGTTTGGGTCTTAGGAGGTTAATTACCCAATGCAAACAATCAAAAGCCACTTTCCACTGTTATCTAATCAACCAA
>VUQR01035786.1:17477-40421 GCA_015108515.1 Hemichromis elongatus
TTTTTTAAATAACCATTATAAACTATTTACAGAACAGTCAGGTGTTCTGCATCAAATAAGAAGGCACACAAATTATTTGTGCTACTCTAAAAAATAGTTTTTGTGCACTATAAGACAGATGAGCACACTACAGGTCTGACAGCAGGACTGTGGCGTTTGCCCCCCCCTCAATGCACACGGACACTTGGGATTGACAGCAGAACCTTTATTATCACTGTGGTTTATGTTAACGGGACACAGACACTCCCGCGCTCTGCTGTCACGTCCATCCCCTCTCGCTCTCCCGCTGTCACTGCAAACATATAGACACACACAATTATTCCCAGCACACAGCACACCTGTTCACCCCGCCCCCGGGAGCTCACTGCGACACCCCTCCTCTGCATCTGACCAGAGACCACGCCCACGCCACATGTACTTTTACTCTGAACTTCCTTTTCCTCCCCAGCAAGACAAATTGGTTTGTGGTGGGAAATTCGAGCGGTCAGCTGCCTGTTGCCTTTTACTGTTTGGTTGAATTTTCTGGACAAACTGACAGTTTTTTTGTAATCTAACTGTTATAAAAGATTCACTTTGAATACATTGAAAAGTTTTTTTTTACACCCCCCTAAGACTGAAAGGCGCTGACAGCCGTGTTTCTGAAGGAAGAGCTCTTTAGACCATGGCATGACCTTCACACTCAGCTCTGTTCTGCATACCACTCCAGGAAAAACCCCACGACCCACTGATGAAAGATATTCAATGAATAAATAAAGGACGTGCTATTATGATTCAAAGTTTTCCATCAAAAATGCAAATGAAGTGTTTTCATGGTGTTTTCTCACTGAGCTGCATCTCCTGATGAATTGTAAGCTCGTCTTCTTCATCCTCTGTGTTTACAAAGATCATGGTCACTTATAAAATTATGTCATGAAGAGCATCCCTTAAAAAATACTAATAATAGACTGAAATTTTAGAGTCAACTGAAACATACAGAGCTTTTCAATGTGGTGACCTTGTGTGAATAACAGAGCAACTAAACAAGGTTTGATGGAGATTCGTGTAAACACTCAAAGATGCTGCCTGACTACAATTCACAGGGCTTTGTGGTGGTGAGGGTCTTCATCCTCTTCTCAGCTGATGAAATCCTCATTTCCAGATTTAAAACAAAAACAACAAAACACAGGGATGTATCACACGACCCAGAGCGCCACAACATTAAAAAATAAAATGAAACCACAATAGCTGGGATCATGTTTGAAATGAGGGAGTCCGTCCTGTGTCTTTGATGTACGTGCGTGTGTGTGTGTAGACAGGAAACAGTCCCACAGCTGTTCAGTGCTCCTCTTCAGTCTTTGTTTGGGTTGTCATGGTAAATAATTGCCTTTATTTCTGTGCAGGAGGAAACAAAAAAGGTGATTCACCTTTGACCTGCGAATCCCTGGCACCCAATTAGATTGAGGTGCAGAGGGCAGCCTGTCGATCACAGCAATGGATTATTTGTATGTTTCCTGGCTGAGAAATCAGGCTGCAGTCACCTGTGGATGCTGAATAACGGCTGTCTTTCCTCAGCACACCTGCAGCTCCATCAGCCTCTGTTTAATGATAGTCACTGAAATAAAGCAGCTCAGGTGTGTGTGAGCAGCTCCTTCCTGCACCTAGTCATTAATGCTCAGGTAAACATCTGCAGACCTTTAAGAGGCTCGAGGAGAGTCAAAGCAGTGTCTGCTCTGTGTGTTTGTGGAGCTACATTCTGATACAAACTGGGCCCGACACAGCCAATCACAAATCATCAAACTCATTGCGTCAGAAGACGTCATGAGAAGAAATGCAGCATTTAAAGCACACCACAGAGCGCTGGGCCTGTAATGAACCGGGTTCGGCCCTGCCCGTGCTGTTTGCCCCGCAGTCAATAATGATGGAGTGCTACGAGATTTACACAAACTCATAAATCTAACGAGAAAAACAAAGACGGGAACACACACAGACTCCCCGTTAGCTCTGCAGGGAGCCATCAATCAAACATCCTGAGTGACAGCACACACACCGGCAGCATCAATCTGAGCTGCTCTGGCTTTGTCGTGTTCTGTGATTTAGAAGCAGAGTGAGACCACCTGCCTGCACCTCCTCTGACTGCTGATGGAGGAGCTCAGTGCAGCTCCAACCCACTCAATGCATCAACCTGTTTGTTTCATGGACATCCATCTCTTTAGAGCGTCACTAAGAGCCTGTCATGTGACTCGTCGTATGATGAAGACTTGGTCAGGTCTGTGCTCTTTGGGCCGCTCATGTCTTTGTGCTCTTTTCGGTGCTCCTCCTGCTCTGAGGCACATGTGTTCAGCTCCATGGGGTTTTTAATGACCTCCACGTGCTGGATAACTCTTCTTTAAATGCCCACGGGCCTGACTTCCTGCTGTGGATCATCTCACACGCTCTCTGGGTTGAAGTTGGTCCATGTTCTTCTTCCTGTCAGCGACAGCATTTGTCAACATTACACCTTCCTGAGCTCCTGAGTTTACATCCACCTGACTGTTGCGCTGCAGAGAGCACATCGGGTGCTTATGATGTTGTCCAGAGGGCCTGCAAACTGCCCTGACTTCAATTGATTTCAGAGAGAGAGGCTCATCACCGTCACTCAGGCTGACAAACGAACATCTAGCTGCTGATGTTTTGGAGCCGTCATGCCGCCATCTTTCTGTGAGAGGAAATCTCAAAGTTAAGCAGGCTTGCTGAGACTAACAGGTGTCAGAGAGAAACCAACTTCTTTAAAAAAAAATTGGATGTACATGTGATTCTGCTGTGATGTCACAGCGATCCAAAAACAAGAAGCTGGTCAGCAGCCAGAGTTTATGATAATTAAGGAGACTCCAGATGTGTCGGCTCCTCTGACCTCCTGCAGTGAGAGTGTGGAGCTGCAGTAAAACAGGCCCAGGCACTTTGGCAAACACTGGATCAGGTCCATTAGACTAATGAGGAGACCTGCTGACGATGCCGGGCAATCCGGCTGGAGATCAGGTCCAGAATCTCTGCTTTCTTTTCTTTGAGGCTGGCTCCACTTGAGCTCATTTCCAAACGAATGCTGTAAAGTTAGTCTGCGGGGTCGACGATCCGGCCTTTAGCCTGTCGGAGTGCTGCCGCCTTAAACTTTTGGTTTAATCAGAGTGTTTCAGGACGACATACTTTATTTCACAGCTCAGCGATTTTTGGACATTTTCTCAAAAGTAACTGAGAATTTCCTCTAATTTCATCCATCTTCTCCCCTTTACACTGATCTCTGAAAGCATCAGAGATCACAGTTAAGATGTCACACTGACCCATGTGCTGGGAGAGTGTGTCCACTCTGTTTTTGAATTAAGCTTCTTCAGATTCAAATCCACATGAGAACAAACACACAAGGACACAGCAGTATTCTTTCTGGAAATGTTGGATATTTTACACACACACACACACACTAACACATATATGCTGCTGTACCCTCTCTCTCTCTCACACACACACACACTTTTTCACTTATTACAAAAATTCCCTGCATGAGGGAGAGCTGTGGGAAATGTATTACCTGCAGTATTACAATTTCCAAACTATGAGACGGGCCCTGCGTTGGGTCAGTGGGTGATTCTGAGCAGCCCCATCAATACCCAAAAACAATACCCAAAAAAACCCCAACCCTGTGTGTGTGTGAGTGTGTACGTGTGTCCGCGGAGCTCCTCGGACTCCTGCTGCCTGAGGGAAAACACAGGGACCTACTGCGCGTTCCCCGTGGAGCCTAAAACAATCTGCTCCACCTGAAGGGGGGCGCGCGTGCCCGCCAAGGCTGACACACGGACCGCGTGTCTCCATCTGATCCACGACACGCCCCCTCAGAGTGAAAGAGAGAGAGAGAGAGAGAGGGAGGGAGAGGAGTGTGTGCGCCTCCCTCTCTCTGTGTGTGAGAGCGAGCCACCTCAGCGCAGCGTTGAGTCTGTCCTCGCTGCTCCTCGCGCTGCTCCTCGCGCTCACCTCTCTGGAATCAGCTGGACCGTTGGCGAGCAGAGCCGGGACAGAGCATGCGTGTGTGCGCGTGGAGCGGGTCCGAGCGGCGGATCAAAGAGGGGAGTAACGCTCTCAGAGTTTTTCCACTTTAAAGCGTTTCTGTGCACGCTCGGCACACGTGGACGTCTGTGACCCCGCTGCGTGACTCCGGCGCGTACGGCCCGGTCCTCGGGCTCTCTGGCTGCTCCCCCCCTCCCCCGCATGCCCTCCCGCGGCTCGGCCTGACCCCCCTTTGAGCGCGCGCACGGCTCCCGGAGCAGCATGGCGGCGGGAGTGGCCGCGTGGCTGCCGTTCGCACGCGCGGCGGCCATCGGTTGGATGCCGGTGGCCAGTGCGCCCATGCCTCTGCCACCGCAGGAGAAGCGGCGCACGAAGGACGGACTGCTGGTGCTGAACGTGAGTGGCACGAGGTTCCAGACATGGCGGGATACGCTGGAGCGCTACCCGGACACGCTGCTGGGCAGCACTGAGCGAGACTTCTTCTTCCATGAGGAGACCAACGAGTTCTTCTTTGACCGCGACCCGGACATCTTCCGCCACATCCTAAACTTCTACCGCACTGGAAAGCTGCACTATCCCCGGCAGGAGTGCATCGCGGCGTACGACGAGGAGTTGGCATTCTTCGGCATTGTCCCAGAGATAATCGGGGACTGCTGCTATGAGGACTACAAGGACCGGCGACGCGAGAACCAGGAGCGCATCCAGGACGATGAGGACATCGAGCAGTCCAACGAGCCAGTGAATGTGGACATGAGCTTCCGGGAGAGCATGTGGCGTGCGTTCGAAAACCCGCACACCTCCACCATGGCTCTGGTCTTCTATTATGTCACGGGGTTCTTCATTGCTGTGTCGGTGCTTGCCAACGTGGTGGAGACGGTCCCGTGTGGCACTGTGCCCAACCGCGTCAAGGTGATGTCTTGTGGCGAGCGGTATGAGCTGGCCTTCTTTTGCCTGGACACCGCATGCGTCATGATCTTCACAGTGGAGTACCTGCTCCGCCTGCTGGCCGCCCCCAGTCGCTACAAGTTTGTGAAGAGCGTGATGAGCATCATTGATGTGGTGGCCATTATGCCGTACTACATCGGCTTGGTCATGACCGATAACGAGGACGTGAGTGGCGCCTTCGTCACGCTACGCGTCTTCCGGGTGTTTCGGATTTTCAAGTTCTCGCGGCACTCTGCGGGACTTCGCATCCTGGGCTACACGCTGAAGAGCTGCGCCTCAGAGCTCGGCTTCCTGCTCTTCTCACTCACCATGGCCATCATCATCTTCGCTACCGTCATGTTCTACGCCGAGAAGGGCATGTCTGGGAGCAAGTTCACCAGTATCCCCGCCGCCTTCTGGTACACCATTGTCACCATGACGACGCTGGGGTAGGTGATGCTGACCCTGTGTGTGTGTATGTGTGTATGAAGTGGGTGGAGCTTCATGATCCAAAAATGGGCGGAGCTAAGAGCGTGTTGGTGTTTTGTTTGAAGATGTCAGTTTTCTGTGTTTCAGGCAGCTGTCCGCGGTGCTGAAACAGAGCCACTGCCATCTCAGTAAAAAGGACACTTGAGTCTGTATAATCACGCGACTCTCCGCTTCAGAAATAGAAAGAGTGAAGCTCAGCAGCAGGATGTGAATATGCAGGGGTGAGCGTGCAGCTTGTTGTTAGCTCGAGTACGTAAACAGAAAGGTTTTGCAGGTTTGGGTTAGTTTGGGTTAGTTGCAGCTTGGTGATGCACGCCTCCATCAGTAACAGGACGTTTTGAATTGTGGTGTTTGAACTTCACCAGCTGCAGTGTGGAGTAGAAATCTTTGTCCTGTTTGTGCAGCATGAGCCAAGTTTTACTGCTCCATCATGTTCTTCATGTTTTTCATATAGAAGCAAAAAACTGTGTAGATGTGTTAGCGCCACCTGCAGGCGCTGTTAAAGCAGAGCATGTTTTAGATCAGCTTACAGCTGCAGGAACAGTTTGATCTTCCTGAGAAGAAGTGAAGACAGAATATTCCAAAATCATGATTTGCCCTGCTGTCTGTCAGAAAACATTTGGAGCTTCAAGTTCACACACACACACACACAGATCTGTGGTTTTGGAGGTGTGTTCGGTGTGTTCAGGTGTAACTGTGTGTTTTCAGGGTTATGAAGGCAGTTCCTGTCCTACTGGTTACATTGCCATGGTAACGACAGATCGTGAGGCTAGATGTTGATTTTTTTGAAGCAGCTGAAGGACCGAAACTAGGCTCAGACACTTGTTGTACTGACACACACACACACAGACCTTCTGATCAAGACTGGTCTTCTGCTGTGAGAAAACTTCACAAGTTTGTCCCTGAGGAACATTTTTTAGCTGCTGGTGCTGCAGGTGTGTTTTCAGGCCTCGTTAAACTTGCTGCATACGCTCTGAGTCTGAGCACAGCTTTTAAACCTTTTTCCTCAGGAAACCTACCTGTCCAAGGACTTGCAGCACCTTACATTGTGAGGTGTGTGTGTGTGTGTGTGTGATGTTTCTGTTGGCACAGACTCAACACGGTACAAACACGCATGTATTATTCAGTTAAATGACCTCCTGCTGCTCGTGAACATGGGAGCGAGCTCAGGTCTCGCTGCTTCACATGCCTCAGTGAAAAACATAAACTGCTCATTTTCAGTCTCTGAATTAATGAAATTAAAAGCAAATATGTAAACGCTGGAAACATTTCCTCATATAAGCATAAATTTGTTCCCTCACTCAGTCATATAATTTCTTTGAACCGATGTAATCTGTGTGGTTCAGGTGGAAGTGCTGACGTGCAGCTTTTTTCACAGTGTCTCAGACGGCTTCAGACTTATTAATATTTTCAGGAAATTACAGACAGACTCTGCTGGGATCAAAACCTCGACACGCCTCATATTTGAGCTGGATTCAGTTAGAGGCGACCTCCTCGTCACAGATCGTCTCTGGCTGTTCAGGATCATGTATGTTAGTGATGAGGACGAAGCTGCAGCTGGAAGAGGACAGCAGCAGAAAGGCCAGGTCACTGAGTGATGTAACAGACTTTTGTGTGATTGTCTTACAGACTAAACTCTGGGATTAAAGTGTTGTCTGTAGAAACAGCAGAGATTAGAGGAGAAGAGTCACCCGGCTGTCACATAATCACTCTGTTGTTCTTTCATATTTGCTTTCAGACCCTTAGATTCGGTCTTCACATCCTGAAGACTTCATTTCACCTCCAACATCTTAAAGTCACGTTGCCCCATTCAGAGGGAAATACTTCCTCCTGGGTGATGTTTTGATGTTTCACATGTTCTCTTGCTTTTGTTCCAGCTCTACTTTCGGTCACAAATCATCTGTCAGGACTCATCAGGCTGCTTTCAACAGAAACAGGAGAGCTGCCTGCAGGTGTTTATGAACCTGAAGAAGTTATTTTGGATAGATATTAAATAATAATCTATAAAGAATAAAACAGAGCTAGAGAAACAAGAGTGGTTGTCATTATACTTGAATTTCAAACACGACCCTATACTGCAGCAACAGCAGTAATAATATTTAATTTTAATCAAATTATCCTAGTTATAAATTACATTTAAGTGTTAAAGATTAAGTTTAGAGCTTTTATTCTTTTTATACATTTTTTAGATCATTTCGACACAGATCTAGAAGGTAAAATATTTATTAGAAACCACTAATAAACAAAGGGTACAAGACAAAATTGAACACATCTAAATTATTTATTATTACAGAAGAGATTTATGTATATACAGTATAAATAAGATCAGATGACGAAAAGGATATAAAAACTGAACGGCTCACTGCTGCTCGTTATACTGACCTCACAGCTGCCAGAAACACTTTTATTTATTTATTTATTCATAAATATAGTAGAAAAGTTAAATATGGGCACGATGTCCATCTGACTGCTCTGCTCCAGGTTTTACTTGTTATTTGCTCCCATTGGTTCTCCACCCTCTGGAGTCTCTGCTCAGATCAGCTACGTCCCCCTGCTGCTCTGCACAGCAGCACCCCACGCGCTTCTCCACATGACTGTAAACCACTCTGTCTCTGATCAAAGCGCCAGTATTGATTGATTAGTATTGATTAATATCGGAGTATATACTGTATCTATATTTTTGATACTAGTGTTCAGGTGTAAGGTAACCCTTGTTTCCTGGATGAAAATCTTGAGACTTTCTGAGGTCTTTGTTAGAGAGAAACTTTCTTCAAACGAGCTTGAAAGCCGTTTAGCTGTGAGATGTTTGCTGCAGGAAATCAGCTTAAAATCCAAACTTGTATTAGGGGGAATTTTACCAGCTCTTCTGTAGACCCTCCTCCTCAGTTTGAACTGTTTCATGCAGTCAACTGTGAGATCAGGGATCTGATTCTGACTCCTCACAGGGCAATAAACTGACCCCAGAGACCTGGATGCAGGTTTGACTGACTGCAGACTTGCTGTCCACGGTCCGACTGTCGTTTAGACTCTGACCTCCTTCACGGCTGTTTTTACTGCTACGCTTCTACCCCGGCTGTCTCTTCTTCTCCACTCTCTGTGGGATGATACGCTGTTAATGCTGCTAATTAAATTAATGCATTAGGCGCTCCGAACACACACACAGTGATTATTCTTAATGGGCTCTGTAATGAAGCCACCTAGAGGAGCAGCCAAGCAGAAAAGATGGTTTGTGTCGTCAGAAGAGAGTTCAGTTCGTCCCAAAATGCTGCTCCTGTGTAATCTGGAAATGACCGCTTTAATGACACTCTGTGGCTGGGGGGTGATTATTTTGGATGACAGACAATTAGAGCCGAGAAGAAGAGGAAGCAGATGAAGAGGCTTATTAGGTGAAGTGGTGGGATTTGCATTTTAGTAGTGATGAGGCTTTTCCCAAAAACTGCAGGAGCTGCAGCGAAGAGGAAAAAGCTCCTTTGTTCATGAATTCACTTCCTGTTCTGTTGATCATTAGAGTCATTTAAACATCCTTGTTCCGTCTGGAGGGGGCGGGGCATCAGCTTTTTGAGGCATGTTGGTGGAGTTTATGTTTTTGGGGTTTTTTTTGTTGGGCTGAAGGAAAAAATGAAAACATCTACATGCTGTGAGGTTTCTTTCTTTAAATATGTTTACACATTTATTCAGCTTTTAATGCACATCCAGTCATTCTGAAATATGACAGAAACCCCTCAGATCACGAAAGAGCTTTGGCAATAATTCCCAGTCGACTTTCGCTGTTTACGGCTGCTGCCAGATGAAATCTGGACTTTGGGCTTCACTTGGCTTCTTGGTACCCTGTGAGATCCTGGACCTGTGTCAGCTGGAAACTTTCCAAATACAACCTCAGACTGCAACAAGAAAAACCAGCAGAGTTACTTCATTAACCATCAAATCCACAGCTTTCTTAAAAACATCATATTTGTCTCGATTTGCATCAAACTGTGCGAAACCAATAGGATAAAACTCTGTAGATTTGATGTTTTCTGCAGCAGGCAAAGAACTGCAAGCCGCCGTTCGCTGGATCACAAACAAGAAGTGTTTTTTTACCAGCAGCAGTCTTTTTGATCTTCTGGTTTCACACGTTTGTAGGTTTTGAGCTGCTGATGATCTGAATGTGTGTGATGCAACTTGTTGTTTAAAATGGGAACAAACTGTCCACACATGCAGTCTGACACCATCTGTTCATCTTTCTGTGCCGGTTGTAGCTAACGTGTTTCTCACTCAGACTGAGTCACATACTGCGATGATGATGATGATGATGAGATCTGATTCACAGCTGTCTACACGTCACATTTCACACAGGAACATTTTGGGGCGTAATGTGACCCAGGTGGGTACAGTGTGGAGGTTAAAGTAAAAATATCCAATCAGAGTAACATCAGCACCCACAGCTGTATGAAGGACATGATGTGATCTATATAAAGTCCTTGACTATAAAACACTGACTCTCATCTTTAGGGTAAATAAAAAGATATACATTAACACACTTTTCCAAACATTCTGGTTTTATTTTCGATGCTTGCATTATTTTATTTTGCACACGGGAACTAAATTATTCCACCAAAACAAACTAACATTATCAGCCTCTCATGCTAGCAGTTGCTTGTTAGTCCGTTTTGCTGGATAACAGCCTGCAGTTGTCTCAAACAAACTTCTGGTTGTTCTGCTGCTGACTGAGGTTTTCTTCACCTGTCCTTTCTCTCTGCGTGATTCTTCCCACCTCGATGAGATTCCCGATTCCAGACATAAACATGACAGTGTCTCCGTTTCCACAGAGCTCTAGTTTTAATGCTTTCTGACCAAATGACACTTCAGTCTGCAGGATCTGTCTCCGGGTCGTCCGCATACTTCAGTCGGACATGAAGGATTCTCTTCTGCAGACGTGGAGTTGTTCGTGGTCTGTAGCCTCTCAGTCCGTTGCTGTGCAGGGTTCTAGTGACACTCTTTTTTGAGACTATAATTAAGTCCCTCAGTCTTGCATCTGCAGTTGTTCTGGGCTCTTTAGTCTCTCACCCGCTTCCTTTCAGAATCTTTGTAATTTTTGCTTCCTGCCTCTGTCAGGCCTGCTCTGTACACTTTGAGTTTCTGAATAATGCTTCTCACTCCTTTCTTCCAATTATTAAGTTGTCATAACTTTGTATATCCACCTCCTGCTTTATGAGCATAACTGATTCTTTTTCTTAGGTCTAAAGTGATATCTTTGGTTTAAGGCATGATGCTTTCTCAGCAACAGCTCAGACTTTGACTGGAGTTTAATACAGAGTGTAATCCGTAAGCCAACTCTCGGTTTAACTTGATTTTACAGTTCTGAGAATTACAGAGTTAAAGGTTGGTCTTTCAGGTGGGTGAAAATATTTTTCAGTTACTTTGTGCTAATATAAATCATTTATACTTCCTAAAGAAAACGGGTATGATTAGAAAAGCTGTGTGGATCTGGGAAAATTAGGACAAAAACATTAAAAGTATTAAAAGAACGAATTTTCTTGCTCATATGAGATCGAGTATCATTTGTGGCCAAACCAGTAAACACCACGTTAACAACCAGAAGCTCTACAGGTGAGTTCGCTCACTGAGATCTGTACACTGTGTGAAATAAAGTCAGTGTTCTTCTGTCAGACTCAAATGTGCTTTTTCAGGACGAACAACCTCCGTGTTCGACACGTGCTCGTGTTCATGATGGGCAGAAGTGATCTGACTGAACACGAGCTCGGCCTTTCTGCCACCGAGTTTTTCCTTCCAAAGGAGAACTGCAGGATCAGAGGCTATTTCCTCTTCCTCCTCCATCCTTCACTCCCTCAGGAGGGCCGCTCCCTGCTTGCCTCCCCCTTGCCTCACTCTTTGTGACGAGTCAGCCAAAACCAAATGGAAAACAATTTAGCCGACTCGTGGCTTCGCCTTTTAGACACCAGAAATGAAATAATAGGCCGAGTGTCGGGGCTCATTGATCCAGAGCTGGCTGTGAATATCAATGATGGAGAGATAAATACACTGCTGCCCAGCTGCACCTCACACACACACACACATATGCGCGCACACACACACACACACACATGGTCCTTCAGCTGCAGGAGAAAGCTCCTTTTATTTAAAGAAACAGCAGCTTCAGTCAGAGCAGATGAAAGATAAACACACCCCTGAGATCTCCGCTCAGCTCACACTCTTCTTCCTCATTTTTCTCTCCGCTTTCTGGAATTACAGAGCAGCCGATGTCAGCAGAAAGGTGACACAGACTCTACGAATGAATCATGGCGCTGCAGGTGTAAATAAGCAGCCGTTTGATGCCCTGTTTGTCACGTAAAGACGCCGAGAAATCATCACTGAGTGCAGCTTCAGATTTATCGAAACTAAAACCAGCAAATCGACAAGACTGCTGGGATTTTAGTGGAAATTTGACTGAATCCAGACAGCCAAAAGTATTCATGCAGAGTTATCAGTGATCAGCTGCTGATAATCACTAATTAATTGGAGATCTGATGGCAGGTACGGTGGCCCAGATGTGCCAAAATCCAGAGAAAACAGAATATTCTTTGGATTCAGAAGACAGATGCTCTTCTGCTGCGGTCGTGTGACAGGCGTGCAAAGCTCAGTTCTCACTGCTTCGTGCCGTCTGGGTTCAAAGGAAGTTTGAAGCTGAGTTTAAGTCGATGGTCGCTCTGTCATGGCGAAGTCACAGGTCACGTGTCCAGCAGGGTGAGCCTCTGGAGGTCACCCTGCTGAACGTGATTCTGATCCAGCAGGAGGAGGAAAGCCTCTCTGTAAGCAGCCAGAACACAAATACTTTTTCTTAAAGCTCAAACTGAATCAGCGTGTGCTGACACCAAGGCTTAACTCTGTGATTTAAGGGCGTCTGAGATGAAGCGTCATTGCTCATCACCTCGTTCCTGTGTGAAAGAAAAACCAGAGCAGATCTCCAGCAGCCTCACTCAGAGACCTGCTGAGCACCACATGATTTTGTCATGTCCTGAAATGAGAAACCTGAGCAGTGACGGAGGCGGAGTCTGACTGTGGCTGTAGTTTAAGTCTTACACTGAGCCTGTGTGAGGGATTACTTGTCTTATCTTTTAATTATGAG
Organism: Hemichromis elongatus; assembly: GCA_015108515.1. Classification (NCBI taxonomy): domain Eukaryota; kingdom Metazoa; phylum Chordata; class Actinopteri; order Cichliformes; family Cichlidae; genus Hemichromis; species Hemichromis elongatus. The sequence goes on from VUQR01035786.1 coordinate 30,007, forward strand.
GTGAGCTATGATGATTTTTCTTTCTTGATTATGGCTTTAAAAAGTTTTTGATTCAGCACAGGGTGAGCAGCTCAGAACAGCAGATCAGTTTAACCACTGCAGCCTGCGTGGTCCACTCTCTGTGTGTGGGGGCTACGTGTAACTCTGCTTTTCGGAGACATTTTCAAAGTTTGTAGTCCCCGGCAGGCAGCCGGTGCGAGCCACGGAGCTGTGAAGTGAGACTCTATCGCGAGTCTGGCTGACACTCTGTGGGTTTGTTCTTGGGATTTGTGGGAGAAACGCCGACTGAGCTGTTAAGAATCCATCAGCAGCGAGCAGCAGAACAAACAGAGACTTTCTGCTCTGAAGGCTTTACATTAAACTGTCACAGCGCTCCCCTCCGCTCCGTCTGTCCGGCTCAGAGCTCTCTCTCCTCTGTGTCAACACGCCTCTGCCTGCACACGCTCAGTCTGTCCTCTCAGCGTCTCTGTCTCCGGCTGGAACATTTTCAGGGCCATCAGTCAGAGGTCCTGCAGTTTGTGGTCATCACACAAATGTGCATAACGCGTTTCACTTCCTCTCTCAATGATGGAGTGCACAGTTCACCACTGTGCAGTCAAATGGCTTCTACTGTGATGTTATGGGTTAAATCACAGCCTCATGGGTCAGAGTCAGCGGTGGAGACTCTGTTTGAAACCATCAGGAACTGCAACACATAAATGCACAACCACAAACTGAAGCAGAAGTGGAACAAAGTGGAGCTAGGGCGACGGCTTTCATGTTTCTTACAGCATGACAGCTTTCTTGGTCAAAGAAATTAGAGTGTTATACCTGTCTGAAATCTTTTACCTGTAGAATCAATGTGACTGGTTTCTTGTTTTGTTTCACTCTTGTACACCCCGTGATCACATAAACTGCCAGTAATCACATGTTTATCTGTGAGAGGGTCTGATGAGACAAACAGGATCATCAGGAGATGATTTGAGCTGCGAGTGGAACCACAGCTCAGGTGTGGGTTCATTTTTTTTTTTTGTCCTGTGGTGAGCGGCGCTGTGGGAAAGGCAGAGAAAAGGATTTAAAAGGCAAAATTAAATGAAAAAGCTGTGGCAGGAGAATACAAATCACAGCACAGAGCAGGATATGAATAAATGCTCCCAAATTTAATTTAACAAACACAGCAGCTAACAGAGAAGTTCAGATTTAAAGAGGCTGGAGCAGAGCTGCAGGCTGTGTGTCTGACTCACCCACAGGAAGTCCATCATTTCACCACTTTCACGGACAGACTGAACCTTGAGGAAGCGTTGACGTTTCTCCATGTGGACCAAAACTATGACAAGGTCAGCAGAAACAAGAAAAACAGCCCAACCAGCAGGGGCAGCAGTGAGCCAGTACCCATAGACTCTCATGTTAAAACTCCACAGGATAAATAAATGTGTTTACGGCCCAGAGACAGGAGTGGGTTCAAAAAATGTTTTTTCTGATTCAAATCAATTTTAGCTTGAATAATGCGATATCGATTCATTAAATCCTGAATTGATTTATAGCCTCCTAGGACCAGGCGTCCACATATGTGGACATCACATTTTGGGTTGTCTAGACTAAAATACTAAATTGTGCTCTACAAGGGGCTGATATCCACTTATGAGGACATTATACTGACACTGTTCTATCGAAATTTTAAACAAATATATTCATATGTGCATCTCATTGTTCTCAGAAACAAAAATTAGGTAAAAAAAAAAAATTGGTAATTCTTTGTTTTTACATTCATCGGGTCCTGATATGCCCAAATATCAAAGAGAAATTAAAAATGCATGCCATGGAAGAGTTCGGGTCTTAGGAGGTTAAATATGAATGTATTTTGCCAGAAATGCCAGAATCTCAGGTTAAAGCTCAAAAAAATATTTTAACGACCAAACAGGTAAAACAGCAAATGAGAGCAGATAAAAAGTTTCCACACAAACATGTAAAGACAAAGCGCGGATCGATCACTCGACGGCATGGACATGCCGAAATCTCGGCTGACATCTCACAGTTGTGATGTGTCGAAACGGCTCTTAGAGCCGGATCTTTGAAGTGAACGATGCGAGCTGGCTCCTTATTGGGGGCCGTGTTTTTTTTCTTTCACCCTCTCTCTCGCACTTTTTTTCGCTTCACTCCTGGCGTGATCCTTGTGTTTGCGCTTGATATATAAACATATATAAAACTATTTTTTACATTAGTAATTCCTTTTGTGTATAATTTTTTATTGTTGTTGATAATAAATTAATTAGAGCAACAAAACAACCCGAAGAGCCGGTTCGGAGCCGAAAGTGCTGGCTCTTTTTAGTGAGCCGAGCCGAAAGAGCCGGTTCTCTAAAAAGAGCCAGAATTCCCATCACTATCTCACAGATTCTGATGCTGCAGGTTTTGTCACTTTTTGACCAAAATTCACTGAACCAGCAAAAAAGAAGATCAATACTACACTTCACATTTGATAAACATAATCAAATCTCTGTTTTCTGCATTATTCACTTGCTTATTACACACCAGTCTACCATTGTGTAAAGTGCTGTCATGTTTTTTTTTTTTCAAAAATGATCCCTGACAAGAAAGTCTACTTTCTCCTGTTCAATACAGAAGAAATTTAAACTTCTTAAAATAATGCCAAATTACAAAACACTTAGCTCTGTCTCAAATCAAACATCTGTAACTTTGCTCTGGTTCACTTCAGCAGCATCGGGTAATGTTCAAGTGTTGATCCATGTTTGTTTTTTTTATCTGCTATAAAAAGCCAGGCCAGGATAAATCTCCTACATGTTTTTCTGTTTTTTCCTCAGTTACTTTGACACAAAGGCATCTGCTGTGATGCTTACACCTCTGATGACGTCTCACAGCTTTGTTTTTATACATAAAAAATATGCACATGTACTGATAAATGATCAGAATTATAATATTTCTGACTGTCTAAGTCAAAATGGAATTGAATTGGCTTGAATCGATTATAGAAATCAGTGACGATTCCCAGCCCTACCCAGACAGCCCCTGTCACTGTCACATCGAAATTACCGAGAAATCCAGCACAACGCCTTGTTGCTGACGTAGCCCTATCTGCTGTGTGTGGGGGGTAGGCATTATGCAGCAGATATGCAGCACTGCTTTGCCCACGTTGCAAAAACATTTCCCCCTTTAGAACAACATTTTATGACTCACCTGTTTAAATCAGATAAAGTTTAAAGATTCCAGTTGATGCTGACCCAAACTGAGCCTCTCCCACATGACACAAGCTCCTCTCCCTACCTCTATAAGAGTGTTGCTTGTTACCTGACCAGAAACCTGTATTGTCGTGACATTGCAAACAAAACCCAGAACACTCTACATGGGGTCTCCACACCATTGTGTGTCCATCTTTTATTTACAGTCTGACTGCTCCATCACAGGCATACACACGCACACAGAATGCTTCATGTCGACATGTTTCATCACAAAGACTAGGAAACTTCTCGAGACGACTTGAATCTCTGAAGGACGGCAGGATATGGACTGTTTCTGTGCTTCACTGCTCTCAGTGACTCATCGGCTCTCAGCTCAGAAGTTTTACACTTTTAATACGTTCCAGTAGAAATCTGCTCAGGTTTTAGTTCCTTCCTCCACACAGAAACTACTCCACACTCTGTAACTCCAGACAGGCTACACTGCTCAGCTCACAACTGCAGTTATCTGAAGGTGCTTTATGTCTTTTTATGCCATATTTATATATATACATAAAATAGTTATATAAATATAAGTGGGTATCATCTGCATAACAGTGGAAATACATGCAGGGATATTGAATATCTGTTTCCTGAAACCTGACTAACCTTGATCTGTCGGTGTCTTGCCTGGTAACCTGAGCCTGCCCGGGGCCCAGACTCCACAGCGTTTTAGCAGACATTACTAGAAGTTAGCCAATCACCTCATCAGCGATAGCTTCTGTGTGAGGTTAAAAAAAGCCAGCAGACGATTTACCCATGCATCGCTCCTGATGCTCCTTGCTGTGCGCCTACAGCTAATGCTTCCAGCTGGTAGACCTGCATGATGTACTCTTCATGCTGAAAATATACTCTGGTGCTGGCTGATCCCCCCTTCAGGGTCTATTCATACACCTTTGATGCTATTTTTAGATCACATCACATAACTGCTTACCTGTGATGCACCTGTGATGTCTGCTGTATCTAATCACTGTAAATGATTTTTGGCACGTAAACAAAGCCACAGTGAGCAGGACAGGCGGTTGGTGTAGAAGGTTATCGTAGACAGAAACCTCATCTGTGCCGCCATGAAGGCAGACCTCTGACCTGTGAGCTGTGGAGTGAGGATGTATTTCACCAGTAAAACGAGGGCAAATGCAGATTTCACCCCATGAGATAAGAAGTTTTTGTCTAAGATTTTCATATGAATAAACGATTGTTTGAATATCGGGACAATGCTCTCACTTCAGACTCTTTGGCTAAAAATGATCCTTCTTTATGCGCGCGCGCGCGTGTGTGTGTATTCGCAGTTATGTGTGTCAAAGTTGCTAAAAGGTGATTTTCATCTGTGGTCCTTACACAGGTAAGAATAAAGGTGGAAATCTAAAGCAGAAGAGGAGATCATCCTCACATCAGGAATGTTTGATCAAGTTTCAATGGTGAATTTGCTGTAAAAAATGAGAACTTATCACGCAAATTGCTTGGCCCGTGGTTAATTAGAAGCAAAAATGTGAGAACAGTGCTGAACACTGTAAGAAAAACAGCAGAAGAAGAGGGGGAGGAGGAGGAGCAGTGCACTGATAATGTGAAGAAGAAGAAACTTTGTGTCTGTGATGAGCAGAAGAACAGAAAGTGGCTGCTCTGATACCTGAAGAAACACAGACAGGCATTTAAGACGTCTGTAATCAGACTTAAGACGCTCAGGGTCTGCCAGCCATCTCCACGGCAACCATTTTGCCTGTGGTATCAGCCTCAACCAGGTCTAAGACTGAAGCTCTTTCATTCGTAAGGTTATCTCCTCATCTTTTTTAACGTGCAGCTCGTTACCATCATCGTCATCATCCTGATAGAGCAGCTCGTCTTCCTCCAGCTCCTGGTTTTTCATTCTCACTCAGAGATTTAACTGCGCGACCCGAGGTCAACACAGGGAACCAAACCTGATCTAAACCCCAAAAAGTCAGTGTTACAGAAGTGAACCACACACCCTCATGCAACTTCAACGGTTTGAACCAGGAGTTAAATTTGAAATGCTCTTCCTCTTTGTCTGAACAGTGCGAGGCTCATTCGAAAGAGTAACACACACACACACGGAGAAACATAGACACACACTTGGTTTCTAAAGTGTGTCCCGACCTCCCACAAACCCACCGAACTCATTGGTAAGAAGAAAGCGAGCAGCAGGAGCCGTGATGTGCTCCACAACAGGACAGAAATAATGGAGGCGCAGAGTAAAACACATATTTATGAGCTGATTTACAGCGTTAATGTGTTTCCTGCATCTGTGACGAGGGTGGTAATGGATTTACATTTGTGTTTGTGTGTCAGGGGAGTTTGACTTCTAATGAGAAAAACATCATAAAGAAGCGAGAACAGGCTGTTTCTGTTCTCCACCATCAATCAAACACAGAGTTTTTCCTCAAACGGCCCATTTATGGAGCTTTATTGAGTTTTATTGAGATGTTCAGACCTCTGGGAGGAACTGAAGCTGTTTTTAATCTCAGAAAGCCAAACAAAGAAACGCTCGGTGGATTTAACTTTGCAACAGTGAGGCTGTTCTGTGCTGATGGATCACAGAGTTGGTGCCTGAAGTTAAAAAAACAACCAGACCTGTTTCAAATGTCCCTTTGATTGAGAAAACCACAGACTGTATGTAAAAGATGGATGTAGCCACTGTCATGTCACCCAGTGGCTCATGGACTTTAGAAGCAGCAGCGTTATTGGTCACATGATGTCACTACAAATGCTACAAAAGGCTCCAACAGCACAAACACGGTCCAGAGGTCCAGTTCAGGGACTCCAGTTAGCTGAGGTGAAGCCGAGCAGACAACTAGCAGCTATAGCCTCCTGTATCACCATCCACCTGCCATGCCATTAATAATGCAAATTCTAAGCCTTAATTCAATTTAAACAGGTGAATTTTAAACATTCTCCCCTTGTACACTTGTTATATTTGACTCCTGATATGAACCCCAGATAACCTGTTACAGTTTCTGTACATAAAACTGTGTCATTTGCATATAAAGTTTTTTTTCTTCTTTACAATCCTCTCTTTTACTTCCTGTTATCTGCATAGAGCCCTGCAAAGTTTGTGTGTCTGGCTGTAAACATGTAAAATTTTAACATGGGAGTCTTTCTGACTCACTGCTGGAGCCTCTGGTGGATGCTAATGGAACTGCAGCTTTTAACAAGTTGATCTGGAAACTGTTTATGAAACATTTAGTCAGAAATCTATTGGGAAACCACAAATAATTCTTTGTTGCAGATAAAGGTTGATGGAACCATTAAGCGCAGAGAATGGCTGTGCTAGTATAATGCTCAGTCTGCTCCTCAGGCCGATTACTTATTAATGCTCAGTTGGTCCACGTGGCCCTGCTGCTGATGGAATTACAAACACATGAATGTGAGGAAGAACAGCAGGACACTAAACATTCCCATCAGTAAATTATTAAGGAGCCCAAAGCGTTTGAAAACCCCGAGCCGACTGGCTGCTTCGTTAGGAGCCAAACAGAAAATTAAGGGAGCTGACAGCCGCTTTGTGGTCATGTTTACCTCCCCCAGTTCTGTCACAATAGAACCCAAAATAAAAGTGCCACTGTTGTGTCTACTGCTGCCACACACACAGTGTCCAAGGACAACAATTCAAACTATGTGCAATGATTCACAGCAGGAGTGCACGACTTGCATGACTTCATGCCTCAGAAGAAAACAGGGACATGAGCGAGAGCAGCTGCTCAGGTACTGCCAGCATGGCAGGCAGCTGAATGTGCTGATCACAATTAACTGAGACAAAATCCAGCATGACCTCATGTTTGTGGCGACCCAGGTGACCCAGTCTTGTTATGTAACGACCCTGTAACCCTAGAAACGGCGTCCTTCAGTGGACTCTGCCTCTTTTTGCAAAGAATCAAATGTGTCTCTGTTAGAGTGAAACGCAGCATTGTGAAGAAGTTCAGTGAAAGGAAAGTGACTCAGGGAAGCTGCCAAACATCTGGCCCGTCACAGTGCGGCCGTCTGGTGCGGCTCTACATCTATTTTTAGGTTTTTAATTTTTCCTTCTTCTGCAGCCGGGCTGGAATCTCAATAAAAACAAGATTACACTCGCTCATTTCCACCGAGAGCAGCAACAGATGATGCAGGCGCCGAGGTCGCGGCGAGAGGACTGTGCTTACCGCCAATCAGCGTGTGTGCACGTGTGAGTGTGTCAGCGTGTGTGCACATGTTTGTGTCAGTGTATGTCGGTGTGTTGTGTGTGCATGTGTGGGTGTGTATGTGTGTGAGTGTGTTGCAGTCAGTAAGAAGACAAAAAGAAGCTTCAGCAGCAGCTGCTTTTGTATTTTTAGCCTCATTCAGACTCTGGCGCCTCTTCAGATAAACATCACACACACACAGTGTTGCAGGGTGTGTTTTTAGTAAAATGAAGGTTTGATTTCACCTGTTTTCAAGTACCTGTGGGGTCAGAGGTCAAGCAGCCCTTATCTCAGAGAGCTCATCATCATGGTGGCATTTCAGCTGCCGTCTCTGAAGTGCCTGTGAGCAGGTTTTTAGAAGCTGCATCAAATTGATGAAAGTCTTATAAAGGTTTAAAAATCCACTGCACGCTCAAAGCTTCATGATGTTACTGCTTCATTACTAAAGCCTGATCGTGGACGTGATCAGGCTGGGGCTCCGGAGAAACCAGCCATCAGTACACTTCCCTGCATCTTTACTGTGATAAAGAGCACATATAGAGGATGAGGAAATAAGAGGATTCAAAATAAAGTGAAGCGTTTGGATGCTGAGTGGCAGATATCTGATCTTGTGTCTCATTCTACTCTGGGAACATGATGTCCGATCCATCTTTACTTTATTCGTTCCCACCATAAACAGAACATATACAGGGGTCAGCCTCAGGTCATTCAGCGTACATCACCAAAAAAGACAAAGGAAAAGGAATGAAAACACGTAGCAATGATTCCTTCGTGTCCACAGGCAAATACAATTTCTACATAAAGCTTTGCGGGTTTACACTGTGCAGTCTCAAACTAAAATATGTAGGCAGATGTTTCTGGCTTTGAACTTCAAATAACTCAAACGATTAACATCTGACATCACAAAGGCCCACGGCTAAACAACCTACACCAGATACAATTATCTGAACTACACCAGCAGTTCTCCCTGCTTAAATATTCTATAATTCATACACAGGCTTCTGTTAGACGTCACAGGATTTCAGATCAATCAGCAGTCAGCTGACTCGCTGAGCCTCACACCACAGCACCTTCAGTTCAAACAGAAGGAAATAAAGTGACTGCTGAGCTAAGCATGAACTGAAATAATTCAGGTGTTAAAACCACACACTGATTTTATTCTGAATTTGAATCAAAGAAAGCAGAGACGGATGACCAACAGGTGGAGTAAAGCTGGAGCTTTTTGTCTGGTGGGTGTTTGGGCTCTGAGGCAGATCCGTGTCTTCATGTGTAGCTCAACATGCTGGAGAGCCTTCACTGTGAGCCATCTGTTAGAGCTGGACTGGGTTATTTCCTCTGCAGAGTTGGAGACTGGAACTGAGGATGAAGAGGAGGCTGCAGGAAAACAGCTGAAAGTGTGGAAATTTTCAGGCTGTAAATTTATGCATCTCTGCATATGCAGCGAATAATAACACCCAAACGTGTTTTCTCCGTGGAGCGGCAGGAGGAAACAAACTCCAACTCAGGAGCTTTACAGCAGTCCATATGAGGCTGGTAGCTCTGCTCCAGCGTTTGCTCCTGCTGTGGCTCACTGTTGATTTTTCCTCCTGATTAATTCAGACCTTCAACCTCATCATCCATCAGTGTTAACAGGTCATTATATCACTACGACAGCTGTGTGTGTGTGTGTGTTATATAATCCATTTGGCCCGGAGGGTAATTACAGCAGCAGGTGTGGATCTGAGAGGAGAGGCTTACCTTGTTTTTACATAGTACTACTGTCATACACACACACACATACACACACACATGCACACACACACACACACACACACACACATACACACACACACACACACACACAGTAAAACAGTGTCTGCAGTTTCTTCAGCATTCCTAAATCCTGGAGTTTTGCAGGAAGCTCTGAATTCAGACTCAGTGTCTTTGGTGACGCTGTGGGCTCTAAGTGTGAGCACGCCAGTCTCCTTTGTTTCTTTCTTCTGATTTTAGACGTGTCACTCATATTTTTTGGTTTGGTTAATGGGATAATAATGTGGGATACTTGGTAACTTTAGGACATTTTTCATTCAAAGATGTGAGATGGGTACCATTTTTACTGAGACAGTTCATGTTTAAAGATGGCACCGTTGTGCATGGCTCGCAGTCCACAGCTCTCAGATCCACTTTTGCTCTGTGTGTTTATATTGTTTTTGTTACATTTATTGAACCATACTGCCCGTGTCTCTGTCTTATCTGGGGAAAATTGTTACCCAAATCAAGTCTGGTTCTCCCAGTGATGTCCTTCCCCCTAGGCTGAATCGCCTGGCCTGGATTCCTATCTGTTGTGTATTTTCAGACCTATTTCAAAGCATCCTTTTGTTTCTAAAATTTTGGAAAAACTAGTGTCTTGACAGCTGCAGATTTTTTTAAAGAGCCAAAACATTTTTGAGGTATTTCAGTCAGGTTTTAAAGCACTTCACACAACAGCATCTGCACTTTTGAGAGGTTTTAATGATATCTTACTAACTGCTGACTCTGGGAATTCCGTCTTGTGCTTTTGGATCTCACAGCAGCTTTTAATAGAGTAGATTACAACATTTTCATTTTTGGTCTAGAACATCATGTTGGAATTAGAGGCACTGCCTTTGAGTGATTCAAGTCATACCTGTCTGACTGACAGATGTTTCTCTGTGTTACTTGGGAAATTGTATTCATCCTCCGCCCTCCTTCCATGTGGTGTACCTCAAGGATCCATCCTCGGGCCCCTTCCTTTTAGCATTTATTTACTTCCCTTTGGCCGTATTATTAAAAAACATAAAGTCTCATTTCATTTTTATGCAGACGACTGTCAGATATATCTACCCCTGAAACACAATGACCTTAACCCCTTCAGGCCTATTTTAGAATGTCTTAAGCAGACCAAACTTTTTGGGGAACCACTGCTTAAGACAGCCCCCCCCTGTCGGCGGGATAGCTTTACACTTTTATGTGATTCTAGTGAAGCGGGACATCTCCAGAGAAGCTTCCAAGGTTCTTGGATTTAGTAGGTATTTTTGTTATC